>JAJJMC010010024.1:30000-37500 GCA_023531435.1 Papaver californicum | reverse complement strand
AGGGAATGATTGGATAATTTATTTATCTTAATTCTATCTGGTTGAGACCACAAGAAAAAATGACATTGCCATAAATTTACAAGATTACATTTCCATTTTTTCATCAAAAGAGGACTTCCCTTTGAAGCCAGAATGGATTTTCCTTGATATCTGACATAATGCATAAAAGGATCCTTGAAGAACCATAGGAAGGTCTGAAAATAATTACTAAACACTACTACAGGATGCTCCATTTTTCCATAGAAATTTATTCGCTCAAGAAGGATTCTAAAAGATGTTGATCGTAAACGAAAAGATTGTTTACGGAGAAAAAAGAATATGGATTCGCATTCATATACATGAGAATTATATAGGAAGAAGAAAAAGCGTTGATTCCCCTTTGAAAAAAAGGAAATTTCTTTTTTTTTAGTAATAAGACTATAGCAATTACGATACTCATGGAGAAAGAATCGCAATAAATGCAAAGAGGGGACATCTTGTATCCAAGAGCGTAGGATTCGAACCAAGATTTCCAGATGGACAGGGTAGGGTATTAGTATATCTGACACATGAGTTAAATGTGATAATTTATCCTCTAAAAAAGGAAATATTGAATGAATTGATCGTAAATTTTGAGATTTTCTATCCTTTCCTTCTAGAAAAGATACTAATCGTAGTGAAAATGGAATTTCTACTATGACTGCAAGCCCCTCGGATATCATTTGATAATAAACATTTGGGTTGTGCGCAACAAAATTTTTTTGTTTAGAAACATTTGTCGAACTCAAAAAAGGAAAATGTTTCTGTTGATACATTTGAGTAATTAAACGTTTCACAAGCAGTGAACTGGATTTATTATCATAACCTACATTTTTCACGGATTCATAAAGAATTGATCCATTTAAACCATGATCATGAGCAAGTGCATAAATATACTCCTGAAATAGAAGTGGATATAGGAAGTCTTGTTGCCGAGATCTATCTATTTTGGAATATGCTTCTAATTCCTTCATTTGAAATTCGATTTGAAACAAAGGCAAAGGATTTCTTGGGTTCACAAATGATACATAGTGCGATACAGTCAAAACAAGGTATATAGTAATAAAAGACTAGACACCTCGGATACAGATAGGCTAATCAACGGATCCTCCCTTTTTTAATCCAATTGATAATGGTTAGAAATCCTTTATTTTTGCAACCCGATCGCTCTTTTGATTTTGGAAAAAATGAATCTTTATCAATATACCCCTTCTTCTACACATTCGTCTCCCCTCCATACTATAATGAAGATATAGTGAATAGTTAGGATTTATAAAAAAATAGATAATCCACTTATAGGAGAACCTTTTACCGCGTTAGGCACTAATATATTTTTAACGTATAATTAGATCGGGTAATCATTCAAATTAAGAACAAAAGCCCGTTGCTTTTTATTTACCTATAATTGGAGCCGTATGGCTCTATCCATTTATTCACTCGACCCATCCGTGAATTTCTTTTGTCACGCTCCAAGAATTCAAACAATATTTTGTACCGATCTGGTAAGGATGAAGAATTCTCAGAGTTTTGCATTGATACGACATGCTATTTTTTCCATTCATTCCCTTTCAGGATCAGTCGTGGTCTTACAAACTTTACCAATGGTATGGACGAATCCGTTGCTTCATCCAAATGTGTAAAAGAATCTAGCCGCACTTAAAAGCCGAGTACTCTACCGTTGAGTTAGCAACCCAAATAATGTAATTATGGTGTGTAGATATGATCGAAATAAAAAAAGAAATAGATTAGATTGAACGGCCACATCAAAGGATTAAACTAGCAACAAATCGACAAAAGGTTTTTAGGACCGATTCGGAATATAAAAATGAACAAATCATATGAAAATAGAAGAAATTCCCAGATAAAAAAAGAGAGATTCTCCTTTATTTGTCTATTTTTTCATAAAAAAGGGTCCTCTTGTGTTACAGCAAATCTAACGAGCACTTTTTTTGAAGTAAAAAACAAAACTTATGGGACGTGGATAAATAGATCCATTTATCCACGATCCAATTATATTTGTTCAATACACTATTGTCAATATGAACGTTGAAAACATAAAGAAAAAAAGACAAAACCCGAATATAACAAAAGGGACAATAAGCAAGCTTAACCCCCTTTTCTTGGTGTCATCCTAACAAAAACCAAACCATATCAAGAAAAAATATTTCATTATTTCGAGAATCGATAATATTCGAGAATCGATAATATGGGATTATATGAAAGCAATCTAATAGTAAATTCGTATAAATAGAACAAAAAAAAAAGAGTGAAAAAAGAAGAAATTCCAGGAAGTTCACATTATGGAACCCTCACTTTCTTTATCTTTGTTCATTATTTAAAGTTCGTTTGATTACCGGGAAGAAGTTCCTTAAACACCTCTGCCTTCTTTGAAATATCATGAACGGTTCCTGTGGGTTGAGCGCCTTTTTCAAGGAAATAGAGAATAGCGGGAACGTTTGAATAAGTTTGATTCTTTATCGGATCGTAAAAACCCACTTTTCGAAGATCTCTTCCTTCTCTTCGGGATCGAACATCAATTGCAACGATTCGATAGATGGCTCATTGGGATAGATGTAGATGAACAACGCCCCCCCTAGAAACGTATAGGAGGTTTTCTCCTCGTACGGCTCGAGAAAGAATGATTTGAATTTATGTATATAGTTCCAAATAGATTGAGAAAATAATAAAATCCATTAGACTTTTTTTGAATTCCTTTTTTTCTTCCTTCCCGCAGAAAAGAAAAAACATTCGTACTCATAACTCAAGTTGTATAATTATCAAAGAGCTCAAAGGAAAATCCTTAAGCTTAGGCATTTTATTTATTGAGCTGTCTCTAACCCCCTTGCTTTGTCTTGTTTAGAGTCCATTTTTTATTCCTCGCCCTGACCGAACCTATTGTTGAGACAACAGAAAATGGTGTTTTCTTGTTCCGGGATCCTTTATCGTTGCTTTGAATCATTGGGTTTAGACATTACTTCGGTGATATTTAATCTTTCAAAACGGCAGCAACATACCTTTTGTGATTTCTTTCTATCGAAGAATCAGATGAAGGATTGATTCCCATGCGATACACTTTTGTTTTGATCAAAATAGTTTCGTTTTTTGACAATTCCAAGAAAAGAATTTCCTTTTTTTGAAACGTTTGCTCGAATTGGATCCTTTCTATTTCTATATTGAAGATATACTTACGAAGTTGTTCCGACTTATTGATTGACACTAACCCTAGACCCTTGCCCCTGAGAAATGAATCAATACTTTCTACTCGAGCTCCATCATGTACTATTTACAACCCAGCAAAAAGGGATTGTTCTAGTGGAACAGAACAAACTATGTCGAGCCAAGAGCACCTTCATTCCTATATAAAATGGTGGATGTAAGAATCCACAACCGATCATGTCCTTCAAGTCGCACGTTGCTTTCTACCACATCGTTTTAAACGAAGTTTTACCATAACTTTCCTCTAGTTTGGAGCCGGTATGGAATTGATTCAATATGGAATCATGAATAGTCATTAGTTCAATCGGTACATAGTAATCTATACTTTCATACTTTCTTTTTCTATATGGAAAGGTCCTTTTTTCTGGAGAAGTCTCCGCAAAGGATTCAATTTAATTAACCCTATCTTTTATTCTATGAGCAAAAGAATTAATAAAGAAAATGAAGAAAAAAACGCTTTTCTTTAATCTGCATCTTCAACAGAACAGATTGTTCAAGACCATCAATCATGAAAGATTCAACCTTTCTCGAACAACTAAGCTAAAAACAAAACACCTAACTAAAAAAAAGAAGGGTCTTTCATTATATTTCTAATACCGGAACAAAATGAATATTAAGTATTAACCAAAGAAACGAGTCCAATGAACTGGAAAGGCCAGAAATGAGTTGATAGAATTAAAGTTAACAAATCTCACATCTCTTCGAGAACCAAAGATTGATAAAACATCATGAAAAGCGTTTCGTTTTTCAAATTTTCTATTTCAATAGAATTTTGATTATTTGATCGTGAAATCAATTAAAGGATTTAGTAATCAGATCATAGCCTGTAGTTAAAAAGGTTTAATAGATATCTCATTTCCGACTCAATCACCCATCTATTTTGAATGAATCATTATCTCGGTGATGGAATGAAAATTCAATTAGTCCCAAGAGCCCCTTCTTGTTTAGTTTAGACTTCCAAGATCCACAGAGAATTAATAACTAATAACTGGACTCCACTATTTACTTTAGTGATAGGGGGGTAAGGTAGAGCTTTTTCGCATTTTCACTTTGAATGCGTTCTTTTTTTTTTTTATGGATATAGACCATAAAGTCTTTCTAAGCAACTAGGAATATCGATGGAACAGGCAGACGCGGAAGAGCCCATCTCATTTTTGAATTCAACTATTGAGCTATTTCCTGGCCAGGTA
The DNA here is from genome assembly GCA_023531435.1 of Papaver californicum. Classification (NCBI taxonomy): domain Eukaryota; kingdom Viridiplantae; phylum Streptophyta; class Magnoliopsida; order Ranunculales; family Papaveraceae; genus Papaver; species Papaver californicum. Next base: position 33,076 of record JAJJMC010010024.1, on the reverse strand, counting down.
GGATAGGAAATAGATCTCGCTCTATCGGCATGTCATTTGCCCTGGGTTGTTTTGCGAGAAAAAGGGTAAGATATGATTCAGAAAAGAATCAGTAGAACTCAGAAAAAAAGATTCGATTTTATTCAACATTACACTTTGAACCTAATTGGACTGCTCTGGGACGGAAGGATTCGAACCTCCGAGTCGCGGGACCAAAACCCGTTGCCTTACCGCTTGGCCACGCCCCATTTATATTTATATTTGACACCAATAAACACTAATATCCGTATTGTTTATTCGTCAATTCCCACCCAAATCTCTATGGAATAGAGTAGATTGTTGCTAGGATTTAATGCATATAGTTGTAGAATTTAACTTAATTTATTGATCATTACATAGAATTCAATTAAGATATTGTATGAAAGTATGACTCCTTCTGTTCTCGGTTGAGAATTGAAGGATTTGTGATTGAGCAAGTAAAAAAAAAGAAGAATTTGAATCTACCTTACTTTCTTCCTTTTTTTCCTTAATATCAATGACTCAATCAAAATACAATTATCTCCAAGAAGGAAATGTTTGTTATGCTTAATATCTTTAGTTTGATCTGTATCTGTCTTAATTCTGCCCTTCATTCGAGTAGTTTTTTCTTCGCCAAATTGCCCGAGGCTTATGCTTTTTTTAATCCAATTGTAGATGTTATGCCAGTAATACCTGTGCTCTTTCTTCTCTTAGCCCTTGTTTGGCAAGCTGCTGTAAGTTTTCGATGATATTTTTTTACTACTGTCCTACAAACATGTATGATTTTTTGATAAAAAAAGAGTCTAACAATTAATAAGATCAGCTAAGTCTTATATTCTGAACCCTCGATCCAAACATTTGAATTCTTGGATAATTGCGAGAAATCTTGATCACCTCCCCAACTTGACCTTCTACTTCAAGGGCCCTATTCAATTTAGGGTCCCCCACAATATAATATAGAATTGTGTCATAAAAAAGCGTTTCCGTAACGAAAGAATCTTATTACAAACGAATTTCGAAAAATTACTTTCTTTTCGAGAAACTACTTCGTTTCTTGGTGTAAAAAGAGGATATGTGGTATAAAAAAGGATAGTCTATTCCCTTTTTTTACAAAAATGATCTTGGAGATTGTGTAATGCTTACTCTCAAACTCTTTGTTTACACAGTAGTGATATTCTTTGTTTCTCTTTTTATCTTCGGATTCCTATCTAATGATCCAGGACGTAATCCTGGACGTGAGGAATAAAAAAGAGGAAAAAGCTTTTTTCTTGCTTGTTGGTTTATTCATTTTCTTTTTTTTTTTATTCCAGACATTTAACTATGAGAAAATAAGATAAAATGCAATGAAAAGGTCTCGATCTTTTTTTGAATGCAAAAAAAAGAAAGTCATCGGAGGAAACGGAAAGAGAGGGATTCGAACCCTCGGTACAAATAAATCGTACAACGGATTAGCAATCCGCCGCTTTAGTCCACTCAGCCATCTCTCCAAATTGAAAAAATTACTATGTTACGGTTACGCTTGAAGCCAAAAAGTCTTTATTTTTTCTTTCACTTTATTCTATAGATAGATAAGATAGATACAAATTGGATTAGCAATCCAACTCGAATTTCATTTCGATAATGGGTATATCTTCCATAGAAAGAAAAAAAATATCCCCCCTTTTTTAGCCGAAAGCTCCTTTTATTCCCCGGCCTGGTCAGTACCTAGCCGGGCCATTTCTTACTTTATTCCAACGCAATGAATGATGGATCAACTCATTTCTCTGATTTGAAAACAAAAATACTTGTTATTGAAACAACAACGACAGGAACACGTAAGACTATTTCCAATCTTATGGTATAGGATAGAAGTGTCTTTGCTTTTTTTATCAATTTGGAAAAAGAGGGACCTATCCTATTTCTTAATATTATAACTCTAATTTCGTTATTTCTTCAAGGGCAGTCTTTATTTGAAGACTTGAGTTGAGTCCATAAAAAAGACTCCGGGTTTTTATACTAGATCCAGTTGATTGGCTCGAATTCCTAAAATTTACCGGCGGAATATGAATAAAATAAATAGGGAAAGGGTATTTTCAAAAAATGAAAGAGTCAAACTTTCTCTCTTTTTTGAGAAAATTTTGTATTTTCTTCTAAAGGATTGGAGGGTTGAAAACGGAGCTACGGATTCTTACACAATTTTTTGTGACTTCAGTGGCTCTTTCTTTAAAGAACCCCCCAGCCCAGCAAAATAAAAAGATATAACCCTTTTGTTTAATAAGACTTCTTTTCCTACCTCATCAAGTTCTCCCGACAAAAAGCGTCAACGCTCCAATTTAATAATTCTATTCTGATCCTATCTTGATTATGTAGGATTCCCTTGTTCGACAAAGATTCCATTCATATACAATAATCAATTGTAGCGGGTATAGTTTAGTGGTAAAAGTGTGATTCGTTCTATTAATCCCTTAAATAGTTAAGGGGTCTTTCGGTTAATTTGTATTCCGATCAAAAACTTTCTTTCTTAAAAGGATTTTATCCTTTACCTCTCAATGACAGATTTGAGGAAGAATATACATTCTCGTGATTTGTATCCAAGGGTCAATTTAAAATGGAAAATTGGATTATGGAATTGCGAAGCATAATTTTTTTTAGTTGGATCAAAACTTCCAATTAAATGAGTATGAATAAAGGGTCCATGGATGAAGAAAAAAGTGTATTTCAATCGTAACTAGATCTTCCTTTTTTTCTTTGTAGAAGGGAAATTGAAGCGAAATAGCTATTAAATGATGACTTTGTTTTACTAGGGCCATCAACATATTGTTTCAGCTCGGTGGAAACACAACTCTTTTCCTCAGGATTCGCACAGTAGAAATAGAGAACGAAATAACTAGAAGTATTTGTTAGAATTACCCCCTTCTAGAGGGATCATCTATAAAGCGAGTTGTTTTGAATGCATTCAGACAAAAAAGCTAACATAGGTGTTATGGGTCAAAATTTTTTTTACAACTTAGATTTTGGAATCTATCCATTTTCCATAAAGGAGCCGAATGAAACCAAAGTTTCATGTTCGGTTTTGAATTAGAGACGTCAAAAAGAAAGG
>JAJJMC010010024.1:22500-27500 GCA_023531435.1 Papaver californicum | reverse complement strand
TTTTTTATGTAATGAGCCTATCCTCTCTTCTCTGTTCGTATTCCAAAATATCAAAACGGATCATTGATCCACGACCATAATATTTGGAGGACTCTTCCGACCAGACAAAAATCTGTAATTATCGGCAAAGTTGTTTATATTTTTTTCTGAAAATCCAAAAAATGCTTCTTACTTTAATACATAGGTCGTCGATTCGGCATTGAAAAAAGGGATCCTTCCTTTTTCCAGTAACAGGTTCAAATCGTTTTATCGATATGAGTGTTCTATATCGAATAAATTGCCAACTTTTTTTGAAACCATTTCCATACTAACATAGTGGTAGAAAGAGTACCATGTAGCGCCTAGACTTCAAACGGTTTAGCTTTAACCATGTTAATAGTTCCACATTATTGGTTGATAGAGAATCAAAGTGTATTTACTTTACCAATGAGTCGCGAAATGCTATGGTTCTTACATATGATTTCTTTACTTTTTCAGAAGTAATTCGCGAGATCGTGCACCCTTCATTTACTTAGTTTAGTTCTAAAGAAAAAAGAAAGTGCAGCTGGTTAGATCCAGCCTATTCTTGAAATAAACAACCCGCACACACTCCCTTTCCAAAAAAGATCAATACGCCAAGTACTACACTTAGATTTATTGGATTTGTTGCTAAAATATCGGTATTAAACCCGAAACTCCCGGCGGATGGCCAGTGACCCAAAGAAACGAAAGAATCGGTTACATTTTTCATATGATCTCCTCTTATAGATAGGACTAACAAAATAAAACAGAGTTTGTATCAATTCGTCCCTTTTTTTATTGTTTGATTAATTTTTGATTTCCTTTTTTTTTACATAGATTTTATTATTCCATTTTGCATTTTTTTTATTTCATTTGAGGTTCCCACTCAAAAACACACTTATTAGAATTAGGTCCAGATCTCATGTCAGTCGTGAAATACCTCATCTTTTGCAACGCTTTCTAAAAAAAAAGGGTTTCGTTGGACTAAGAACGGGAAGGAAGAAAGCGAGTAGGTCTGCTAATTCCTCATCCTCAAATCAGTCCTTCCCACGGATATTGTCTCAAAAAAAAGTGATTGTAAGAGTAAAATCTTGATAGAATTCAAAAAAGCAGGTAGGAAATCCAGGGCAATAAAATGGAGAAAAAAACTTTCAAATTCTTAGGATTAAACAAAAGGATTCGCAAATAAAAGTGCTAATGCCACAACCAAGCCATAAATTGTTAAAGCTTCCATAAAAGCCAGACTCAGCAATAAAGTACCTCGTATTTTACCCTCCGCCTCTGGTTGTCTCGCAATACCTTCTACGGCTTGTCCCGCAGCAGTACCTTGACCAACTCCAGGTCCAATAGAAGCAAGCCCTACGGCCAATCCAGCAGCAATAACGGAAGCGGCAGAAATCAGTGGATTCATGGTAAGCTCCTCGCACCAAAATAAATAAATGGTTAATGATACAATCAACCAATAAATAATGCCTTATGATTCCATTACTAACATATATCCAATTGAAGTAATTATATTATTGAATCGTCAGAACTACTTCGATTTCTCGTTTTTAGTTCCCATCCATCGAGTCTTTATCAATTAGCAATCCATAAAGCTCTTCCATTTCTTAGTTCCAAAGCATTCTTTCAATTCTTCGTTATTTTTCTCTTCTATACTATATGCTCTTGGTTTCATGTGTTTATTCATTCGTCACAGACGAAATGGAAGGACTTCTATTGGAATCCTCATCGAAATTCAGAGTGGGATCGTAAAGGAAATAAGATCTATGGATAGTTCATATATAACTAGTCAATATCTAATATCACATATACATATGTTTCTTCCATAGTGTAAACCAACTATTGAATTCTCATCCTATATGCATTCGAATTCTAGAAAAAACATACACAACAATAGGTTTATAGCCATTACATATACCTAAGTCGATCCCCTAACCTATTTTTTATGAAGCCCATTTGTCACTTCCTCTTTGCCCTTTAGTTATCATTATCCCGTATGAATCCAAATGGGCGGGTTGGTTGGTTCATTATCATTAGCCCGAATCATTACATATCAATACAATATCAGGATTTGGTTGATGAAATTGCATGGAATTAATTCGAATTTTGGACAATCCTTGAATTAAAAAAATTTAAATGCCAATCCATCGTTCTATAGAAACATCGTTTTTTGTTTAATCACAATCAAAGTTAGATAGCATAACAATTTGGATTCAAATTATGAACCCTAATATAATTCTAATATTGTAATTGAATGAACAAATAGAAGTGGGGGTATGACATCAATCGGCCAAGAATCTTAGGAAAAAGATCTTTTAGATCTCTTTCCTTTATTTTAAATTCCCGAATATCAATCAGAAAAGCTAGTTAATGATGACCCTCCATGGATTCGCCTATATAAGCCGCGGCTAAAGTTGCAAAAATAAGAGCTTGAATCCCGCTTGTAAATAATCCAAGAAACATGACAGGTATAGGAACCACTGAAGGTACTAAAGAAACAAGAACAACAACTACTAATTCATCAGCCAATATATTCCCGAAAAGCCGAAAACTTAGTGATAAGGGTTTTGTGAAATCTTCTAGGATGTTAATTGGTAAAAGGATTGGAGTTGGTTGAATGTATTTACCGAAATAACCCAACCCTTTTTTGGTAAGACCCGCATAGAAATATGCCACGGACGTGAGTAAAGCTAAAGCAACGGTAGTATTTATATCATTCGTAGGTGCGGCTAACTCCCCATGAGGTAACTGTATTATTTTCCGAGGTAAAAGAGCCCCTGACCAGTTAGAAACAAAAATAAATAGGAACATAGTTCCAATAAAGGGAACCCAAGGACCATACTCTTCTCCAATCTGAGTTTTGCTCAAGTCTCGAATGAATTCAAGGACATATTCGAAGAAATTCTGACCATTGGTCGGAATAGTTTGTGGGTTCCGAACAGCTATAGCAGCTGAACCTAATAAGATAGCAATTACGACCCATGACGTAATAAGGACTTGGGCATGGACTTGGAAACCACCTATTTGCCAATAGAAATGTTGGCCTACTTCCACACCGGATATATCGTATAGCCCTTTTAATGTGTTGACGGAACATGGTAGCACATTCATATTGTCCTCTGGCAGAAATAGAACTAAAAAAGGAATTATTTTGATTCCACTATCTCTTTCTCAACTCGTCTACTTGAATCATATTTTTCGGATATCAAGTAATCACATAATATCCCCAGCTTTTTTATCTCTTTTTTGGTATTCAGAATATAGTAACCGATTCAAAAAATCTATGGAGTTCTCGAAGTAATTGACTTATCTTATTATTAATCAACGATTTGGGATATAGCTAGAACGGCCCTCACAAATGGCGAATACTAATTTGTTAAGGATTAATCGGATTGAAGCTATAGCGTCATCATTGGCTGGAATCGAAATATCTGCGAGATCCGGGTCACAATTTGTATCGATTAAACAAATCGTTGGAATTCCCAAAGTTACACATTCTCGAAGAGCCGTATATTCTTCTTGCTGATCAACGATGATTACAATATCAGGTAACCCCGTCATATATTTGATCCCACCCAGATATGTTTGCAAGTGATATAATTGTCTCTTCAACATTGCTGCATCTCGTTTCGGAAGGCGGTTGAGTCTTCCCTTCTTTTGTTCCGCTCTCAAATCCCTGAACTTATGAAGTCTCGTTTCTGTAGTGGACCAATTCGTTGACATGCCACCGAGCCATTTTTTATTAACATAATGACACCGAGCCCTTATTGCAGCCGATGCTACTGAATCAACTGCTTTATTTTTAGTACCAACTATTAAGAATTGCTTTCCTTTACTTGCTGCATCAAAAACTAAATCACAAGCTTCTGATAAAAAGCGAGCAGTTCTAGTAAGATTTGTAATATGAATACCTTTACGCTTTGCAGAGATGTAAGGTGCCATTCTAGGATTCCATTTCCTAGTACCATGACCAAAATGAACTCCTGCTTCCATCATCTCTTCCAAATTAATGTTCCAATATCTTTTTGTCATTTCTCCCCACGCTTCCCTTTTTTTTAAGAGATGAGATACCCTAAATACTAAATAAAGAATTGTTCCGATGGAACCTTTTACCAGAGATTGGCCGTTGATACACGGGCCAAGCCATAAATTCCTTTCTATTCACTATTATCTTTAGACCAGATAGTTTAAAGTTAAGTTAAAAGGATTAATCCGCTCTTAGGAATCATTAAATCCCGTAAATAATTGTTCTGATGGATCGTGGATATTCTTTGGGATGTAAGAATCAAATAATTCTTTGTGTTGGAACAAAATATCTCTAAACCCCCCTCGGAATAGGTTATTCTTTTTTAGTTCAAAAGGGATATTGCTGTGTTGCCTTGAATGATACACTAATCCTTTGAATCCGGTACCAACAGGTATCATCCCCCCCAGAACAACGTTCTCTTTCAGACCTTTCAACCAATCGATACGACCTCGTAGAGCGGCTTTTGCTAAAACTCGAGCAGTTTCTTGAAAACTCGCCTCGGATATGAAACTTTGAGTATTCAGAGACGCCCTCGTTATTCCCAATAAGACGGCTCTATAACAGATCGCTTCTTCCAAAGCTCGTCCCGTTCGTTCCGCTCGCAACAATCCAATAAGTTCTCCGGGTGAAAAAACATTAGACATTCCATCTTCCGAAACCAAAACTTTTGATGTTATTTGACGCACAATAATCTCGATATGCCTATTGTGGATTTGCACCCCCTGGGATCGATAAACTTTTTGAATCTTATTAACCAAAGAGATACGACTTTGTGCTATGGTTAACTCTGCGCCAATCAAAAACCCCCAAGGAATTCCAAGAATTCTTGTTATACGTTCGTTCCAACCTTCAACCCTTTTTTCTAGGTTCATTGATATTGAATCAAGCGAGCGCACTTCTAAAACCTGTTCCACTTTTGGAAGACCCTGCGTTATATCACCTGATCTCGATTTTTCATAGATAAATGTAA
>JAJJMC010010024.1:10000-17500 GCA_023531435.1 Papaver californicum | reverse complement strand
AGCACTTGCTCCAGTAGAGATTTCTCGATTTCGAAATGTATCGAAGCCTTGAGTAGTAAAAAAAAGTGGGATGCTGTATTTCCAAGATTGGATTTCATATTCGAATGAACCTCGTAATCGTAAGAAAGTAGGTTTTTTAGCTACGGTCCTAGCAAAAGAAAAATTGGGATAGGTTCCTTATAGTATAGGATTTCCCCCCTTAAAAATCGGACGCGAGGGTTTCCTCTCATCCGGCTCAAGTAGTTACATCAAATAAGGGGTTCTCGTTTAAAATTTTTTTTTAGAAAACCCCCAACGATCTACTCCTTACTCAAGTTCCCAATCAGGACCAACCAACATTTCAATGAAATGAAATGTGAAATTCTTGAGTAGTCTACCTCCCTTCGAATACCAAATCCCTTTTAAAAGAATACCTTGGAACTCATAAGGGATTTACTTGTCTATGTATCATTCCATTCGATCTTTTAGGCCCCTACTTAACCTCGACGGTTATGACATGATGCCCTTAAAGCCTATACGCGATGAATAGGCCCTTGTAACCATGTCATATTTGCTTACTAGAACATAATTTCTTTCTAAAACAAATGGAATGGCTAATTCCACGAAAGAAGTCTTTTTCACGAGGTACAACTAGCAATTCCTATTTTTCTGTTACGGAATCGACCATAGATCAATTCCCTTTTTTGGAGTATTAAATACATCCATAATTCTGAGCTTCATGTTACTCCTACCACGAGACATGTCAGAGTCAGGGCATCCCAATCGGAGTGAATGGGATGACAGTTTCTTAGTCCCAATCTGTAAAATAAGAATTTTGATCAAATCACACATCGCAGTATACTAGGCCTTCTAATTCTTTAAGAGGTTTATCTAAAAGATTCGCGATATAACTAGGAAGACGTTTCAAGTACCACACATGAGTTACTGGGCATGCCAGTTTGATGTATCCCATTTGATATCTTCGTATCCGAGAATCAACAAACTCGACTCCGCATTGTTCACAAAATTTCGGGTCTTCTTTTTCATCTCCGATTACTCGATAGTTTCCACAGGCACAAATTCCACTTTTTATAGGCCCAAAAATTCTTTCACAAAACAATCCATCTTTTTCCGGCTTATTGGTTTTGTAATGAAAAGTATAAGGTTTTGTCACCTCTCCAACAACCTCTCCATTGGGTAGTATTTTTTTGGCCCAAGCGCTTATTTGTTCAGGAGAAACTGATCCAATTCGAAGGTGTTGATGTTTATACCGGTCGATCATAGAAGAAAAATTCTGATTCATTCCGATCAAGCTTCCTTCCTTTGAATCTGGAAGTTCTTCTCAGATACAAGGAAATGATTCAATTCCAGAGCCAAAGATCGTAGTTCTCGAACGAGCAATCGAAAGGATTCTGGAGCATCCTCAGGTTTAGGTATTGTTCCTCCAATGATCGTAGTACCAAGTACTTCCTGACGAGCTCTAATATGATCAGATTTATAAGTAAGCATCTCTTGTAAAATGTGAGCAACACCAAACCCCTCTAGAGCCCAAACTTCCATTTCTCCTACCCGTTGTCCCCCTTGCTTAGCCCTTCCCCTAAGGGGTTGTTGTGTAACAAGCGCATAATGCCCGCTGGAACGCCCATGAATTTTATCATCAACTTGATGAATTAATTTTAGGATATAGGACTTTCCTATTATAACAGGTTGTTCAAAAGGATCTCCCGTTCTTCCATCAAATATTCTGCTTTTTCCCGGATACTCGGTTTCAAATACCCACGGATTCGCTGTTTGCTTACCGGCTTCATATAATTCAGAAAACACGAGTTTTCTAGAAGCCTCTTGCTCATATCTCTCATCAAAGGGTGCTATTCGATAATGCCTGTCTAGCAGATCCCCCGCTAACCCGAGCGAGCATTCAAATATCTGTCCTACATTCATTCGTGAAGGTACTCCTAATGGATTGAAGACCATATCAACAGGCGTTCCGTCTTGTAAATACGGCATATCTTGTCTAGGCAAAATTTTGGAAATGATACCTTTATTCCCATGCCTTCCAGCAACTTTATCCCCTACTTTGATTTCACGTTTCTGTGAAATATATACACGAATCATTTCTGGATTATAACTGGAACCCCCCTTTTTCTGGATCCATCTCACATCAATAACTCGACCTCTGCTACCTATAGGTAATTTTAGACAAGTTTCCTTTGCAGTGGATACTTGAATACCAAGTATAGCCCGTAATAATCTATCTTCCGGGGCATATGATGATTCTTTCGTGATCTGAGGCGTTAATTTACCTACTAAAATATCACCTGTTTCTACCCAAGACCCCAACATCACAATTCCGTTTCTATCTAAATTCCGGAGTAAGTGGGCTTCTAAATGTGGTATTTCATTAGTTATCCTTTCAGGGCCTTGACTTGTCACATGAGTCTGAATTTCATATTTCCGTATATGAAAAGAAGTATAAACATCGCCATATACTAGACGTTCACTAATAAGTACGGCGTCTTCAAAATTGTAGCCTTCCCATGGCATATAAGCTACTAATACGTTTTTTCCCAAAGCGAGTTCGCCACCAACAGTAGCAACACCATCTGCTAAAATTTGTCCCTTTTTAATGCAGTTACCCCGTTGAACTTGGGATTTTTGATGCATACAAGTATTTTTGTTGGAACGTTGATACATAACCAATGGAATGCTTAGAGTGTCTCCATTACCTGAGAAAACGATCTTGTCAGTATCGGTAGAAACTACTTTTCCCTCGTGTTCTGCTATAGCGGAAACTCCTGAATCTAGAGCTACTTGGCGTTCCAACCCAGTTCCAACAATGCACTTTTCGGACCGAGAAAGCGGAACTGCTTGACGTTGCATATTAGAACTCATTAAAGCCCGATTCGCGTCATTATGTTCGATAAAAGGAATAAGGGAAGCGCCAATAGAAAAATATTGGAAGGGAAAAATGCTTCGAAGATGAATCTGTTCCCATGCAATAGTCAGGTATTCTTGACGGTATCGAGCTGGAACAACCTGTTCTTCTTGAATGCCCTGATTCAACGCCAAAGAATTTCCTGCCGACACCATATAGTATTCATCTCTGCTTGGCGATAAATAAACTACCCGTACCACTTTGAATCTCTCATCAATTTCAAAAAACGGACTTTCTAGCGACCCCCAATGACCAATCCTAGCATGAATAGCTAAGGATCCAATAAGTCCAACGTTGATTCCTTCAGATGTGTCAATTGGGCAAATACGGCCATAGTGACTAGGATGGATATCTCGGATCCGAAAACTAGCAGTTCGACCTGTCAATCCTCCAGGACCTAAATAACTCAATTTTCGCCCATGAACTATTTGTGTCAATGGATTAGTTCGATCCAAAACATGAGATAAGGGGTGTAGACCGAAAAATGATTCATAAGTGGTTGTTAATGGAGTGGATGTTACTAAATTATGGGGAGTAGGTATAAATTTATGCCTAATAGCTCCACATATAGTTCCTCGAACCACATTTTCTAAACGAACCAGAGCCAATCCGAATTGGTCTTGTAACAGATCCGCTACAGAGCGAATACGTTTATTTTTCAAGTGATTCATATCGTCAAGTGTACCCATTCCAAATTTCATTCCGATCAAATGATCCGCAGCTGCCAATACATCTCGTGGTAACAAAAATGTATTGTTCTGAGGTATATCAAGATTAAGTCTCCGGTTCATATTTCGTCGACCAATCCTTCCTAATTCACATCTTTGTTGAAAAAATTTTTTTTGTAATTCCTTACATAAGGACTCAGAAAATACCGGATCCCCGCCGACACAAGCAAACTGTTGATAAAATTCCAAAATGGCATTTTCTTTTGACCCAATCTTTTTTTTCTCCTTATCGTTCGGGAAAGACAAGAAAATTTCAGGGTAGCAAACATTATCTAGAATTTCTCTTAGATTCGAACCCATAGCTGATGATAGAACTAGAATAGATATTTTTTGTTTCCGACTCACACGAGCCCATATCCTTGCTTTTCGATCAATCTCTAATTCTGATCTTCCTCCCCAATCGGATATTATGGTGGCGGTATAGACCGAAATTCCGTTATGGTCCAATTCTGAACGGTAATAAATACCGGGGCTTTGCAATATTTGATTGATTACAATTCTGTATATTCCATTTACTATAAAGGTTCCCAGGGAATTCATTAGAGGAATGTTTCCAATAAATATGGTTTGTTCTTGTATATCCCTACCGGTTTTCCAAATTAATCCCGCAGGTACATATAATTCAGAAGAATATGTCAATGATTCATACACAGCATCTCTTTCTTTTATCAAGGGTTCTACCAATTGATAAGTTTCCACAAATAATTGAAATTCAATTTCTTGATCTATATCTTCAATTTTTGGAAATTTATAAAGTTCTTCCATCAAGCCCTGATCAATGAACCTACAAAACCCCTCAAATTGTATCTGACTAAACCCAGGTATTGTAGACATTCCCTCATTTCCATCCCGGAGCATCTTAAGCTTCCCATTTATAGCAAAATCCCATTATTGGCTCATTCTTCATCGAACCATATGGATCGATCTAGCAATGATGGAATGTATATTCTGTTTACTGAATCACATGAAATTTTACCCAACTTCATACCATTGAGCGGAGCAATAAGGAGAATTTTCTACTCAAATTAGAATTTGCAACAGGATAAAACATTCCTGGAATCATAATTATGCCGATTATACTTTTTTTAGAGTCTTGTATAGAATATCAAAAGGAATCCAATTTCTACCTATTATTATGATATTACAATCCGGTTGGGTACCAGAAAAAGAAATGATTCAAGGTTTGATCTGTTCTCTATGAATGAGAGAAAAAAAGAAAAAAGGAAGCACGATAATTCCTTATAGACATATATGGCTAAGATACCTGATTAGGATATCTTTGTAACAATCTCTGTTCCGGGGTTTACATATATATATAATTGTTGTTATAATGTAAATTTAATTGAAAAAGATTGATTATTGAAAAGAATTGATACTGATAAGTTGTGTATCAACTTCATTTTGATGCCGTTGTTAAGGAAACGAAATTGGAGTTCCAAGAACTCTTCATGAATTCAAGTCAATAGTTAATGGTTCCTATTTGCCCTGCATTTTTCATTCTGTAACTGAAAAAGCACATTCGCTTTTGAAAGATAAAAAAAGGGGGAAGTTTTTAGGTGTTGTTTATTTTGAGATTTGAGATACCATACAATCAATCGAAGGGAATCAACTGGGTTCAAAAAAAAGGGTTTTTTAGGTTTAGGAAAGGGATAAAGACAATGAGATTCAAGAAATAATAAAGAAGAGAGCGTTCCCTCTATTTTATATCCGTTTGGCGGCATGGCCGAGTGGTAAGGCGGGGGACTGCAAATCCTTTTACCCCAGTTCAAATCCGGGTGCCGCCTCATCTACAAAAACCGAGAAATACTTTCTTTTTTTGCTCAGCAGAAGCAATAGATTCGAGAGGAAACCAAAAGGAAAAAACCCTCTTTTGAAGAGATATGGGGTAGGTAGTGATCTACCTTGATTGTATATTTTATGCTTTTTGCTTATGAAGGTCAACAAAAGAAACTAAACAATAGGCCTTACTATTCCTACATCTTCCATTAAAGAGGATTTCCTTGATAATACAAAGAAAGTCCCTGTGTATCTTGCTTGTGGTTAATCCTTCCCTTTTCTACCAGAAATCATATAGGAACTTGTTGTGGGTGGATTTTTTGGATTGTTTGATCAATAGCGTTTGGTCATATTCCCTTTTTGACTCTGCACCATAGATTCCACTATTATTAGTGATCAATAATGGACGAATTCCTTCATATTCATAGAGATAGGGGACATAATTCACATGGATATAGTAAGTCTTGCTTGGGCCGCTTTAATGGTAGTCTTTACATTTTCCCTTTCACTTGTAGTATGGGGAAGAAGTGGACTCTAAAAGCACTACTAATTGAGTTGAGTAATCAAACTGTAGCCATTTTTTCATATATCGTAAAGGGATTTTAAATATGAAATTTCCATTTGCAAATTATATTGAATTACAGTAATGGACTATATGAAAAAAAACCTTTCAATCAAACAAAAAAATAGATGCAAGGAAGAACTAGAATTGGGGTGTTATTTACATGATGTACATCACATATATGAAATTTATAGATATGTACATATATGAAAATACAAGATACATATTGTAGATTAATCTAGATGAAGCCTATCCCTCTTTATACAGTACCAGTACAACTTGAGACAATACAATAATAGAAAGTATGGTAGAAAGAAATTGATATCTTTCTACCATACTACCGGATCTCATATACTGCTGATTCTAGTCCGCCCATTTCATTTAAGACGTGGAATGAAAATACCTTTCATTTCTTCAATCATTGATAAGAATAAAGAAGTCAAGCTTCATTCGAATCAATTATTTTGACTGACTGTTTTTACGTAGATGATAAGTAAAAAAGCAGTAGGAACTAGAATGAACAGCGCAGTAGCAATAAATGCGAGAATATTTACTTCCATAATCCCATCGTTTTTTACTTCACAATAACTCGGGATCTAATCCCATAGAGATGATAAATCTTCTCCTCTAAATTCAATGAAATGAATTGCATCCCAATGTTATTTGATATTGAATCGGATCAATATCATGAATAACAATATCTGAGCTTTCAGATCGATTCATTGTCGAGAATTGAATAGTATAACATAGGAGGATCTTTTATCCATAACGAATTAAAAAAGGAATTCTTGATACAACAAAGAATCCCTTTTCGTTTTTCATTCTTTTCTATAACCTACCGTCTTCCGTATACAACCAGCTGATGAGGTATCATCTGACCCGTCTTCCATTTCAATTGGTCACAAACCCAAACAGTAGAAATGAAATGGAAAAAAGTGAAGTTCGAAACTCATTTAGTTTGTTATGATCTAAATTTCTTTGAAGACAAAGAGGTGTAATAAAGATGGATTCGGGTATAAAAGATCTCGTTTTTTTAGAAATGTACTTTTTTGGAGTTTACTCTTGCTTCGATAGGACCCCTTCATCAAAGAAAAAACAGGAGAAGAAATATTATTAATTTCTTTATTAAGCGGGGTAGGGCAGATCTTTCTTTGATCTCTCTTTTTTTAAAATAAAAGCTTCTTTCGTTGGATTGAAACCGGAACATATATCATATCCGAAATTCGGTATGGAAGTGAGATAGATAGATTGTTTCCAATTAGGAATTGCGGTTCCCAAAAATAGGAGCTAGAAAATAAGGAGGTGGTTTTAATAGAATCTGAAAAGGATTCTGGCGCGCCAACTATGTTAAGGTCAAGTTAATTTTGTATCACACAATGAAGGAATTCAATTTGTAGGTATGCTCTCGGGAACCGGGTGGGTATTATATTGAATTCCATGGATCAGAACCAATAGAAAAAGGAAAACCTGTGCGGTATCTCTTGAAATCCCGAATAGGACCCTACCACCAATTGTACCAA
>JAJJMC010010020.1:0-20592 GCA_023531435.1 Papaver californicum | reverse complement strand
CTCCCTGCCGAATGGCCTGTTCTCCTCGGTCGGAATAGGTGGGTCGATTCCTTCCCTTAGAACCGTACTTGAGAGTTTCCTACCTCATACGGCTCAGCAATAAATTATTTTGGTGTCCCATCTTATCTTAATCGACCCTATCTAACTAAATAAGATTTTTCATAAATCTATCCCATTTTTGTTTCTCGGGTTAACCAGAAGGGGTTAATTACATTTACATAAGTTTTAAACTTTCATTTTGATTCAAAATAAGTTTTATCTTTTCTCCTACCTTCAGAAAAATGAACCCCACTATAGTTATCTTTTTCTGAAAGGTAACTATCTCCGTTTCATTTTCATATAGAATCTTTGAAAAAGACTTTCCTCTCTAAGAAAGAAAGGACTTACTATCTTTGGGATCTGATGCTACACCGCTGCTCAATACCTTAGTGGATCAACCCTATTACATAAGTTGATTCCTAACTTATATCTCATATCATGACATAAGTAAGCAGTTTTTTCTTATTGTATCGACCCAAAATCTCACTAATTGATCTTTACGGCGCTTCCCCTATCAATTAGATCTTTTATCTATCCATAGAATATAGTATTATAGGCATATTCATTTCTTCATTTTTTGGCTTTTATGAAGTATCTTTCTTTGCTACAGCTAATAAAAATCGTTGCTTTGTACGATACATATGTAGAAAGCCTATCCTCTAGTATTTACTAGCGTATTTTATCTTTCTTTCCCTCTTTCTATAGTGGAGATAGTCGCACGTAATGACAGATCACGGCCATATTATTAAAAGCTTGTGGTAAGAATGGATTTCGTTCTAGTGCCCGGAAATAATATTCCAAAGCTTTTGTATGTTCTCCGTTACTTGTGTGGATAAGGCCTATGTTATACAGTATATAACTTCGATCATAGGGATCAATTTCTAGTCTCATAGCTTCATAATAATTCTGTAAAGCTTCCGCATAATTTCCTTCGGATTGAGCTGACATCCGTTACGGTCGTTCATTCTATTCAAAGAATCCCCGTTTCAGAACCGTACGTGAGATTTTCATCTCATACGGCTCCTCCCTTCTGTGCATAATGAATGATAATAATCCATGGAACCAAAAGAATATTGAAATATTCTCATTATGAACTGACAGGGACTAGTGTTTTTACAAGAAATCTCTAGCCAGCCTTCCTGCAAGAGGTCTTTTCTTAACACTAATCGTGTTGTTGCTAGATAGAAAAGGTTACTCCAACAATTTCTTTGTCCTCAACGCCCCCTATTTCCAGGAATTAGTCACTTCAACAGTCTTTGATGGTTATATAGGTATCCAAAGTACAAACGAGATGGATGTTTGTTGTCCCAACCATTCTTGTTAGTTCCGATCCCGATAAGGAAAGGGATAATTTATAACAAAGTTTTTTTTGTTGATTCCTAGGTGTAGTGCTTCTTCCCCTATGCCGCCTATTGGTACTGATGGAGTAGGATGGACCTCTAATACAGAAGAACCTATAGGTGTAACCTTTCGTTCAATACTAGATTAGAAAATTGAAGTATCTGAGGCTGCATCAATCGGGGATACACAATAGAAGGAATTGTTCTATTTCCAAACTTCACCTTCAAGAAGCGTAGATTTTTTGCAGATTTATTTCAATAAACGCCTTTCGTTTTATACCGAATCCAACCCTGCGTGCCTTTACTCGTAAGACGGAGAACACTAAATAGAATCAAATCACACCATCTCTATAATAGGTAAATGCCTCTTTTTCTCCGGAAGTTGTCGGAATTATGCGTAATAAGATATTGGCCACAATTGAAGAGGTCTTATCAATAAAATTTCCATTTATCCGTGATCTAGGCATAGTTCGCAATCCATTCTATAATTCTTCTCATTACCTCGCATGGGAAAAGAATCCCACAAACAAAGGAATTGTACAGGACGAAATAACATAAAAAAAGACTCGTTCTAAACATTCAATTAATATTTCCTACAGATTATGATTCAAAGAAGGAAAAAGAATAGAATAATAATTCTATGACCAAAATCCCATCCATTTTCATATTTCGAATTGTTATAATCGGTTAGTCGTACCTATATTGCAAAAATAAATATGAATGGCTCGCTATTCACCCGATTTCTGGGTCATAATCATAAAATTTTGTAGGAGAGATGGCCGAGTGGTTGAAGGCGTAGCATTGGAACTGCTATGTAGGCTTTTGTTTACCGAGGGTTCGAATCCCTCTCTTTCCTTATCTTTGCCTAATTCAAGAGCGTTATTGACCACAATGGATCAAATAACAAGGAATAGGATTATTCCACGAGGTAGACCTTTCTTTGAAATGAATTCTATATTCCTAATTGGGGTGGTACGAAAAATACTGATTAAAGGGTCGCCAAGACATAAAAAAATCCCCGCGGATCCATTTATGATACATGAATGGGAAAAATATCCGGATCAAACCCCTTAGCTTCGGTCAATTTACTTCGGCGAAAAGGGGGAAAAATTCTCCGAATCCTTGCCTTGCTATTTGAGTTAGGTTCAAGTCTGACGGGAATAATATTCTACGACTAGCAACTCGTTTATTTTCAAGCCGACCCACTTACTATCTATTATTTGATTGACTAACCCTTTATATTGGGATGAGTGAAGAGTCAAATGTTTTGGCAATTCTTCATGGGAGGATGAATCAAGATAATTTTGAATCAGAGCTTTGGATTTTTGTTCATCCCTCGTCGTAATAATATCTCGGGGTTTGCAGCGATAACTTGGTATATCTACTATATGGCCATTAACTAAAATATGTCTATGGTTAACTAATTGCCGAGCTCCAGGAATGGTCGAAGCCATACCCAATCGAAAAAGTATGTTATCCAAACGCATTTCAAGTAATTGTAGTAAAACCTGACCAGTTGACCCTTTGGCTTTTCCGGCGATACGAACATATTTAAGTAATTGTCGCTCTGTCAGACCATAATGAAACCGCAATTTTTGTTTTTCTTCTAGACGAATACGATATTGAGACTTTTTCCCAGAACGCGATTGATTTCTAAGATCATTTCCGGCTTTAGGCCGTTTACTAGTTAGTCCCGGTAAAGCCCCCAGACGGCGTATTTTTTTGAAACGAGGCCCTCGGTAACGAGACATAAAAACTCCTTTTTTATTTACAGAATAAACCTAAATTAAGACTGAACTAAACGATAAACGAAAAAAATATACTGAAGTTAAGTACTGTACTACAAAGAAGAATGAGATGAATTGTATCAATATTCAGACTCTTTTGTATATATAGCAAGGTAAGGAGACTTTGTCCTAATTTGTTCTGTAGAGATCTAACCAACCGCTCGAATCCGTTTTTTATTCATAGTTGGAAGTTCTTACGACATAATAGATCCACTATTTTTGAGAAAAGGAAAAAAGTATTTTCAATATACCTTGAGTTCAACCAGACATTATTAATCATGTAATAAAGTATAAAATGGAACAAAGAGAGAAAAGCCGGCTATCGGAATCGAACCGATGACCATCGCATTACAAATGCGATGCTCTAACCTCTGAGCTAAGCGGGCTCACATAACAGAAATTGTGTTGTGCATAGGAATTCAGTCAACTACTTAGCTCTTAGCTATTCAAAATCGATAATGAATATGAATAGAGAAAAAATGAATACTGAATAGAATGGTATTCTATAACAATATAATATAACATAAGAATTAATATAACGATAAATAGAGTGATATATGATATCAAAATTTTCAATGGGAAGAAATTCTACATTTTTTCTTTTCCATAATTCTCTTTTATATTTATAATTTATATGAATATGATTATCAATATCTTAATTCTAAATTATTAGAAATTAAGAAAAATATGGCATTCTAAAAAAAGAATCGAACGTTCAAGTATTTAAAATCGGGCGGGAAAAGTGAGAGGAAGAGAGGAATATATATGTGATATATATCCATCCATATTGAATTGCGGATACATCAATGATAGAATCATTTCTGATTAAACCAAATGTAGGTCCTTCAATAGAGAAAAAGGGGTAGATAAAAAAGAAATCAAAGAGGAGTAAAGAGAGAAACCTTTTAGATAGATAAGCTGTATCTAATGAATTCAACGGTTAACGGTTCCAGCATGAACGAAAAAAAGAAAGGGATGGCATCCCGGCCAGATCTTCGGCTCAAACTAAAAAGGGGATATGGCGAAATCGGTAGACGCTACGGACTTGATTGGATTGAGCCTTGGTATGGAAACCTACTAAGTGATAACTTTCAAATTCAGAGAAACCCTGGAATTAAAAATGGGCAATCCTGAGCCAAATCCTGTTTTCAGAAAATAAATTAAGGGGTTTCTGAAAGCGAGAATAAAAAAAGGATAGGTGCAGAGACTCAATGGAAGCTGTTCTAATGAATGGAGTTGACTGCGTTGGTAGAGGAATCCTTCTATTCAATTTGAATTTAAACTCCATAAAGAATGGGGGATAAACCTATATACGAGACGTACGTATACGTACTGAAATATCAAAGATTCTATGAATGCCGCCCTAAAATTTTTTTTACATAAAAAAAAAGGAATCATTTTTGTGAATCTATTCCAAGTTGAAGGAAGAATCGAATATTCAGTGATCAAACCACTCACTCCATAGTCTGATATATCTTTTGACGAACTGATTAATCGGACGAGAATAAAGATAGAGTCCCGTTCTACATGTCAATATCAATACAGACAACAATGAAATTTATAGTAAGAGGAAAATCCGTCGACTTTATAAATCGTGAGGGTTCAAGTCCCTCTATCCCCACAAAAAGGCCCGTTTTACTCCCTAACTGTTTATTTATACTTCTACTCTTTTTTCTTTTCGGCAGCGCCCGAAAATTAGCTATATTTATCATTCACTGTACTATTTCACAAAAGGATCGGAGCAGAAAAGCCTCTCTCGTATCACAAGTCTTGTGGTATATATGTACAAAAGAAAATCTATGATCAAGGAATCCCCGTTTGAATCATTCACAGTTCACAGCATTATTTTCAACTTCAAAAGTTTTCTTTTTTGAAAATTCCGGAAATTCCAGGGCCTGGGTAAGATTTTGTAATGCTTTTTGATTCTCTTGAATTGACATATACCCAAGCCCTCTAGTAGGATGGGGATGGTGCCTCAAGAAGGGTTGGGATAGCTCAGTTGGTAGAGCAGAGGACTGAAAATCCTCGTGTCACCAGTTCAAATCTGGTTCCTGACATTGAGTATCTACTGTTAAGTTCCTGACATTGAGCATCCATTATTAACCCACAGGTTAATAATAGATACTCATACAAATTCGATACGAATCAGCATACATACATGCTATCGTCCGAATGTCTAGAGAGAGAAAATCCTACCCTTTTTCTTAAAGTCTGTATAAAAAAAGAAATAGAATATCTTCCAAATTTGGGAATCTCAATGAGGACCCATTTTTTTGCGCATCCATATATCCATATATAGGAAAAAGAGTTCGATTACTCTGTTTGCTCTAGAAGAGACTGTAAAAAAATTCCTTGAATATCTCGCGGCGTAAAAAGAAAATTAGGTTCGTATCATTCAATGAGCATCTTGTATTTCATAGAATTTTGGAGCAATATAATCCTTACGTAAGGGCCATCCTATCCAACTTTCAGGCATCAAAATACGTTTCAGGCGTGGATGATTATCATAAGAGATTCCCAACATATCATAAGATTCCCGTTCTTGGAAATCCGCACTTTTCCAAATCCAAAAAACAGACGGAATTCTGGGATTTATCCTTGGGGCAAATACTTTAATGCATACCTCCTCTGGCTGATCCACACCATACTCTATTCTCGTAAGATGATACACACTAGCTAAGAGTCCGCCCGGTGCTACATCATAGGCACACTGAGAGCGTAGATAATTGTAACCATATACATATGAAATGACAGCAATGGAATGCCAATCCTCGGGCTTTATTTGTAAAGTTTCGACTCCTTGGTAATCGAAGCCTAAAGATCTATGAACTAACCCATGCTTGACTAGCCAAGCAGACAAACGACCCTGCATTTTTTTAATCTCTCCCGGATTTTCATTTGTATAAGTAGTTCACGTTTACGACGAAATTTTTGAAAATTGAAGTGAAGGGCATTTGCTATTCTTCTGCACAAAAGAAAAGCAGCCTCCCTAATTCACTAATTCGTGGGAAGATACTGAACTTTTGTATTTGAAAAATGTTTCATAAGGTATCTCTGAAGTGGATCGCGATTGATAGACTAATCCTTGATCATAATTTCCAGTATGCGTGCTGCGTCCAACATAAAACTTGTGAGTGGTAGTAAAACATCGATTATTCTGTTGAGACCCAAATCTATCCTCGTAGATTTCTCGAGATACCTTCTTACGAAGTTTTGTTATAGCATCGATAACTGCCTCCGGTTTAGGCGGGCAACCCGGCAAATAAACATCCACAGGAATTAGCTTATCAACTCCTCGAACAGTACTATAAGAATCAGTACTGAACATCCCTCCTGTAATAGTGCAGGCTCCCATAGCAATGACATATTTTGGTTCAGGCATTTGCTCATATAATCTTACTAAAGAGGGAGCCATTTTCATTGTTACTGTGCCGGCTGTTAAAATTAAGTCCGCTTGCCTAGGACTCGATCTTGGTACCAAGCCATAACGATCAAAGTCGAAGCGCGAGCCTATTAATGAAGCAAATTCAATAAAGCAACAACTGGTACCATACAGAAGCGGCCATAAACTGGAGAGTCTTGACCAATTTGAAAGATCATTTGATGTAGTTGAAATAACTGAATTTTGGGTTGTTTGATCAAGTACCGGAAACTCAATGGAATTCATAACTGTCTCAATGTCATTTTTTTCTTCTTTTTTCTTTTTATTGTCTGAATATTCAGGAGCTAAGACCATTCCAACGCTCCTTTTCGCCATGCATAAACTAAACCAACAATTAGGATAAGCACGAAAATTAAAGCTTCTATAAAAACGGATACACCCAATACATCGAAACTCATCGCCCATGGGTAAAGAAAAACCGTTTCAACATCAAAAACAACAAAAACCAGAGCAAACATATAATAACGAATTCGGAATTGTAACCAAGCGTCGCCCATTGGTTCTATGCCCGATTCATAACTAGAAAGTTTCTCCGGTCCTTCCCTAGTCGGGGCTAAAACTCCGGAAATGAAAAAAGCCAAAATAGGAATCAGACTTGATATTATTAGAAATGCCCAGAAAATGTCATATTCGTAAAGCAGAAACATAGATGCACTCCTATGAATGTGGAAAAATATATACCGTATTCTTCGATTCGATCTGGAATTTGAATTAAGCTATAACTTTTTAGTCGAAATACCAATGAATTTTGATTGAACTCCCCAGTTTTTTTGCTGTGGGTCATTCTTGTTTCAAGATTCATCGAGTGGAATCCGATTTTCACTTATTTCGATATGCTAGAGACATATTATGCTCTTATTACAAACTTATCGTTTTTATCTTGTCTCAAATTTTCTATAAAAAAAAGAGAAAAAAGAATTACATTACATCTTTTTTTAGTTCTAATTTATATAGAATTTTGATTAAGATTAAATTAAGATACTATTAAGAAAATGAACAATTCTATATGTAT
Source organism: Papaver californicum (assembly GCA_023531435.1). Lineage (NCBI taxonomy): Eukaryota > Viridiplantae > Streptophyta > Magnoliopsida > Ranunculales > Papaveraceae > Papaver > Papaver californicum. The sequence goes on along the minus strand of JAJJMC010010020.1, from coordinate 12,972 downwards.
GTTATATCCTTTTTGAATATTCATATAATAAAACCGAAGGGTATTGGTTTATTCTTTTCATTAAGATCCAATCCAGTTAGAGGATTGTTGTTTCTATTGATTAGATACGGAAACTGAATGCATCGCCCTATTCTATTTTTTATCCTTGTTCTAGACTTAATGGATTTTATTCAATGCATTGAATTGAGAGAAACCCTTACATCTAACAACCCTAGGGTTCTATCCCCAATTTACATTTTTTGAGTCTGTACTACCTCGACCTGCAACCCATCCCCCCCAAAAAGAAGTGGGTTATTTAATTAGAACTCGAAGTCTTAAAAGAAGAATCTAGAATATCGATCTTTAGTACTTGAAATGGGTCCGAAAAGGCGAGAATACTTATTAATGTAATTAAAATGAGTTTTCAAAAGTAAGACCAACCGCTGGGTTAGCCTTCATGCAAAAAAAAAATTATGTTGAACGAACCCTATACAACGAAGTATATCACAACGGGAAAGTCAGCCGAATCCTAAATAATTTACAGAAGAAACTTCTTCTAATCGAATCGCGCTTTATCAACTCAAATGATTCGACAGACCAAATCCCCAAACAACTCATGGAAATCGATAGGGGTACAAACACTAATAGAGTTAGGAACCAGTCATTATCTCTGAAACAACGAATTGGGTTCTGCTCCCGAAAAAACGATGAGTTGGGGGCTTCTTAACTCGTCCAAGTGCAAACAGACCCTCAATCTTCTTGCATAAAGTAAGCATAGGTAGAATTGGACTGGTGAGCAATTGGATTGGGGTATATTGAGATCTAGAAAAAGAGATTTTGTACAAAAAGAAAAGGAATATCCCAAACCCTTTGATCCTGGATAGGAAAACAGGAAAAATTTGTGTGTAATTTATCCACAAAGAAGAAAGGACAGTTTTTTTATCCGAGATCAAACAAAGACTGATTGGGCCCACTGAAATGAATTTTGTCCCTTTCATGCTCACCCGCGGGGATCGCTCGGAGCATGTGATAATTATTCTATTTCGATGGGCCAAACGACTGTCCGACTACAACCAACAAACAAGAATGAGGAAATGAAAACTATAAAAATTTTTAGGGCTATACGGACTCGAACCGTAGACCTTCTCGGTAAAACAGATCAAACTTTTTATTATCGAAATGATTCGAACTGTTCCAAAGACCCAACATGCATTTTTTTTTGCATTGGGCTCTTTCATCAACTGATATAAATATCAGATAGTCCGCCATACTTTTTCTTAACAGAAAGATAACGAGATGGCTCCACGTGCTCTGATTCATTATTTAGATTATGATCCAGGAGCAATACCAAAGTGTTTCAAAGAAGAGTTACCTTGACGTAGGTCTGCCTCTGGCCTAGATCAACCTAAGTTAAATGGAGTCTCTATCGCTCTGCTCAAAGAGTCAAATATGAAACTTCATACACCTTAAAGTTCATATTACGAAAAGATATTTTTTTGAGGTCCTTATACTCATTATGCCTAGCATTGAATGGGCTGTGTATTCACCTTATCAATTATCGAATCAATGATGGGTTCTATTTGGAGCCTAAATTGGCACCCAAAGCGGACCGAACCAACTATTTGTCAGGCTATTGTTCCCTCGAATATATAGAGTAAGACACCGATTTATCAATAAGATCAATTTTTTTGATTGCATGATGGACTCCCCTGAAAAACATTGGCGCGCGTGTAAACGAGTTGCTCTACCAACTGAGCTATAGCCCTTGTGATAGATAGTTTATCATGGAAATAATTTCTTGTCAAGATGAATCTTCTATGATCCAACATGATAGCTTCTGATCTGTTTCCTGCCAAGAATTGGTATTGCTTCGAAATAAGATTGCATCTATAATTCATCGATATGACAAGCCCCTTTCTTTCTCTTTGTGATGATAAATGACCTACTTAACCCAGTGGTTAGAGTATTGCTTTCATACGGCGGGAGTCATTGGTTCAAATCCAATAGTAGGTAGAACTTATTAGATACCGGAGTAATTAGTATCTAATAAGTTTTTCTACCCACCCTCCCTTTTATTTTAGAGAAATGCCATTACAGTTGATTCGACTCAATCCGCAGAACCAAAATATGGTGTATAAACGGAATTCACTTTTTTATTGGGGCGCACCAATTAGTTATGAAATTGAATTGATAGCCTCTACTCGCGTCCTAGCTCGTCTGACGGCTAAATTCGCTTCAATAGTTTGTCTCTTGCCCTCAGCCCGACTTAAGTTAGCCTCAGCTATTTCAAGAGCTTGCTGAGCTTCTTGTGGATCAATGTCACTACCCTTCTCCGCATCATTTACTAAAATGGTAATCTCATTATTGCCTACTCTAGCAAAACCACCCATCAGAGCTATTTTTAACCATTGGTCATTAAGGCGTAGTCTCAAAATACCTATATCTACAGCTGTGGCAATAGGGGCGTGGTTTGGTAATACACCGATTTGGCCACTATTAGTAGATAAAACTATTTCTTTCACTTCTGAATCCCAAACAATTTGATTCGGGGTTAGTACACAAAGATTTAAGGTCATTTATTCAATTTGCTCTCCACTTCTAAGTTCACAGCCTTCGCGGTAGCTTCATCGATGTTACCTACCAAATAAAAGGCCTGTTCAGGAAGACCATCTAATTCTCCGGAAAGGATCAGTTGAAACCCCCTAATGGTTTCTGCTAGACCAACATATTTCCCTGGAGAGCCCGTAAATACTTCTGCTACGAAGAAGGGTTGTGATAAGAAACGCTCAATTTTTCGTGCTCTTGCTACGGTTAAACGATCCTCTTCAGATAATTCGTCCAACCCAAGGATAGCTATAATATCCTGAAGTTCTTTGTAACGTTGTGAAGTTTGCTTAACTCTTTGCGCAATTTCATAATGTTCTTCACCAACGATGCGAGGTTGGAGCATAGTTGACGTACTATCAAGAGGATCTACTGCTGGATAGATACCTTTTGAAGCTAGTCCTCTTGATAGTACGGTAGTAGCATCTAAATGTGCAAATGTCGTGGCAGGGGCAGGGTCGGTCAAATCGTCCGCAGGTACATAAACTGCTTGAATAGAAGTTATAGACCCCTCTTTGGTAGAAGTAATTCTTTCTTGCAAAGTACCCATTTCTGTACTAAGGGTAGGTTGATAACCCACAGCAGAAGGCATTCTGCCTAATAAAGCAGATACTTCGGATCCTGCTTGGACAAATCGGAAAATATTGTCGATAAATAGAAGGACATCTTGTTCATTAACATCCCGGAAATATTCTGCCATGGTTAGGGCAGTCAAACCAACTCTCATACGAGCTCCCGGCGGTTCATTCATCTGACCATAGACTAGAGCTACTTTTGATTCTGCAAGATTTTGTTCATTAATTACTCCAGACTCTTTCATTTCCATGTAAAGATCATTCCCCTCACGAGTACGCTCGCCCACTCCGCCAAATACGGATACGCCTCCATGAGCTTTGGCAATGTTGTTGATCAATTCCATGATAAGGACTGTTTTACCCACTCCAGCCCCCCCGAATAGTCCTATTTTACCCCCACGTCGATAAGGAGCTAAAAGATCAACTACTTTGATCCCTGTTTCAAAAATAGATAATTTTGTATCTAATTGTATAAAGGCAGGCGCAGATCTATGAATAGGAGATGTTGTGCGAGTATCTACAGGACCTAAATTATCAACAGGCTCTCCAAGAACGTTGAAAATTCGTCCGAGAGTCGCCCCACCAACTGGAACACTTAGAGCAGCTCCCGTGTCAATAACCTCCATTCCTCTCTTCAGACCATCTGTAGCACTCATAGCTACAGCTCTCACTCGATTATTTCCTAATAATTGCTGTACCTCACAAGTAACATTAATTAGCTCGCCGTCAGTATTTCGGCCCTTAACTACCAAAGCGTTATAAATATTAGGCATCTTACCCGGGGGAAAGGATACATCTAGCACCGGACCAATGATTTGAGCGACACGCCCCAGGTTTTTTTCTTCAAGTGCGGAAACCCCGAGACCCGAAGGGGTAGGATTTGTTTTCATAATGATAATAAAGTGAAATATGTAGAAATTCTTTGCATTTTGTAAACCGAAGAAAAAATGTCCGATAGCAAGCAGGTTGATCGGTTAATTCAATAATAAATAGGAGTTAGCACTTGATTTCGTTGGTACCATTCAAGCGACTCCAATTCGATTGTTTACTCGTTCAATGAGTGAATTTTCCAATTTCACAACCTAAAAAAAAGGTAGATGGATAAAAACCATGAGGGAGCGTTTCAGTTCTCTAGCATTATAGACAATCCCACCCATATTTTCTATGGAATTCGAACCTGAACTCTATTTATGATTCATTTTTTTTTTTCACATTGGCCATTGTTTCTTATTTCAGCATATAGTTTTCCGCCTCTTCTCTACCTTTTCAGGGACGAATTCCAGATAGTTTTACATCTAGGATTTACATATACAACATATAGCACTGTCAAGAGTGAATTTCCTTTTTTTTCTAAATTTAGATTAAAAAAAGTACGGGATTAGAAACTTGAAAAACAGGGATTGGGTTGCGCCATACATATGAAAGAGTATACAATAATGATGTTGATGTATTTGGCGAATCAAATACCGTAGTCTAACAACCAACCATTCTGATTAGTTGATAATATTTGTTGAGAGTTTTGTGAAAGATTCCTGTGAAAGGTTTCATTAACGGCTAATTCATGTCGAGTAGACCTTGTCGTTGTGAGAATTCTTAATTCATGCGTTGTAGGGAGGGACTTATGTCACCACAAACAGAGACTAAAGCAGGTGTTGGATTCAAAGCTGGTGTTAAAGATTACAAATTGACTTATTATACTCCTGACTATGAAACCAAGGATACTGATATCTTGGCAGCATTCCGAGTTACTCCTCAACCTGGAGTTCCACCTGAGGAAGCAGGGGCCGCGGTAGCTGCCGAATCTTCTACTGGTACATGGACAACTGTGTGGACCGATGGACTTACCAGCCTTGATCGTTACAAAGGAAGATGCTACGACATCGAGCCCGTTGCTGGAGAAGAAAATCAATATATTTGTTATGTAGCTTATCCTTTAGATCTTTTTGAAGAAGGTTCTGTTACTAACATGTTTACTTCCATCGTGGGTAATGTATTTGGGTTCAAAGCGCTTCGCGCTCTACGTCTGGAGGATCTGCGAATTCCTGTTGCTTATGTTAAAACTTTCCAAGGCCCACCTCACGGTATCCAAGTTGAAAGAGATAAATTGAATAAGTATGGTCGTCCCCTATTGGGATGTACTATTAAACCAAAATTGGGGTTATCTGCTAAGAACTATGGTAGGGCGGTTTATGAATGTCTCCGCGGTGGACTTGATTTTACCAAGGATGATGAAAACGTGAACTCACAACCCTTTATGCGTTGGAGAGACCGTTTCTTATTTTGTGCCGAAGCAATTTATAAAGCACAGGCCGAAACAGGTGAAATCAAAGGACATTACTTGAATGCTACTGCAGGTACATGTGAAGAGATGATGAAAAGGGCTGTATTTGCCAGAGAATTGGGAGTTCCTATCGTAATGCATGACTATTTAACGGGGGGATTCACTGCAAATACTAGCTTGGCTCATTATTGCCGAGATAATGGCTTACTTCTTCACATCCACCGCGCAATGCATGCAGTTATTGATAGACAGAAGAATCATGGTATCCACTTCCGTGTACTAGCGAAAGCATTACGTATGTCTGGTGGAGATCATATTCACTCTGGTACCGTAGTAGGTAAACTGGAAGGGGAAAGGGAAATAACCTTGGGCTTTGTTGATTTACTACGTGATGATTATATTGAAAAAGACCGAAGTCGTGGTATTTATTTCACCCAAGATTGGGTTTCTCTACCGGGTGTTCTGCCTGTGGCTTCAGGTGGTATTCACGTTTGGCATATGCCTGCTCTGACCGAGATCTTTGGAGATGACTCTGTACTACAGTTCGGTGGAGGAACTTTAGGACACCCTTGGGGTAATGCACCGGGTGCCGTAGCAAATCGAGTAGCCCTAGAAGCGTGTGTACAAGCGCGTAATGAGGGACGTGATCTTGCTCGTCAAGGTAATGACATTATCCGTGAAGCTTGCAAATGGAGCCCTGAGCTAGCAGCTGCTTGTGAAGTATGGAAGGAAATCAAATTCGAATTTGAAGCAATGGATACTTTGTAATCCAGTAATTACCATTCGTTCCTTTAATTAAATTGCAATTAAACTCGGCCCAATCTTTTACTAAAAAGGATTGAGCCGAATAATGAATAAGGTTCCTATTTCATTTTCCAGGCATATATACATACTGGATTTCGGTATACAAAATCTTAAATACAAGATCTAAGACTCAACAATGAAAATCCTTCAGTTGTTGGATCCATAATTAATCCTATGGATCCTTGAGATGGGATTAGTAGAATATTTTCTATACCCCTAAATTCCGGACTATGGTCGAATCGAGCCAATGGTCACAACGCTTTATCCCCGTCCCGTATATTGTCCTTTTCCTTCCGCATTGCAATAGAAACTTATTATTCTCCAAAGTTCTCCAAAAATGAATTCTTCCTAGGAGAGAACAAATTTTTTTGATTCGAATTTGTACATGGCACGGGATAACCCTCTCTTTCTATTCTAATTGAAGAAAGGGTTCCATCATATAGATTGATAGTGAAGTGATATCCAGATTCCCACAAAAAAAGATTTTTTTTCAAGACTCATCCGTGATTAGTTAATTATTCTATTGGATCTATATGCTTATTCCGAGAGGATATATTCAAATGATTATTCATCGAATGACTATTCATCTATTGTATTTACATTCAAATAGGGGGGCAGGCAAGCTCTATGGAAAAAAGGTGGTTCCATTCGATGTTGTTTAACGAGGAATTAAAACATAGGTCTGGGCTAAGTAAATCAATGGATAGTCTTGGTCCTATTGAAAATACCAGTGGAAGTGAAGATCCCGTTATATATGATAGGGATAAAAAAATTGATAGTTGGGACGATAGTGATAATTCCAGTTCTAATAATATGGATACTTTTTTCGATGTCAGGGACATTCGGAGTTTGATCTCTGATGACCTCTTTTTAGTTAGGGATCGTAATGGTAACAGTTATTCGATATATTTAAATATTGAAAATTTTCTTTTCGAGATTGATAACGATCGCTCTTTTATGAATGAACTAGAAAGTGCCTTTTTTAGTTATCTGAATAATGGTTCTCAAAGTAACAATCACAACTACGATCGTTATATGTATGATACTCAATATAGTTGGAATAATCACATTTTTCATTGCATTGATAGTTATCTTCGTTCTGAAATCAGTATTGATAATTACATTTCAGCCGGTAGTTACAATTACAGCGACAGTTACATGTATAGTTACATTTGTAATGAAAGTGTAAATAGTAGTGACAACGAGAGTTCCAGTATACAAATTAGCACAAATAGAAGCGATTTCAATATGAGAAGAAGATATAATGATCTCGATATAAATAAAAAATACAGACATTTGTGGGTTCAATGCGAAAGTTGTTATGGGTTAAATTATAAGAAATTTTTTAAGTCAAAACTAAATGTTTGTGAACAATGCGGATATCATTTGAAAATGAGCAGTTCAGATAGAATCGAGCTTTCGGTTGATCCGGGCACTTGGGATCCTATGAATGAAGACATGGTTTCTATCGACCCCATTGAATTTCATTCAGAAGAGGAACCTTATAAAGATCGTATCGATTCTTATCAAAGAAAAACAGGGTTAACCGAGGCTATTCAAACAGGCATAGGTCAACTAAATGGTATTCCCATAGCTATTGGGGTTATGGATTTTCAGTTCATGGGGGGCAGTATGGGATCCGTAGTAGGCGAGAAAATTACCCGTTTGATCGAGCATGCGACTCGTAAAGCTCTCCCTCTTATTATAGTTTGTGCTTCGGGAGGAGCGCGCATGCAAGAAGGAAGTTTGAGCTTGATGCAAATGGCTAAAATATCTTCCGCTTCATATAATTATCAATCAAATAAAAAGTTATTCTATGTATCAATCCTTACATCTCCTACAACCGGTGGGGTGACTGCAAGTTTTGGTATGTTGGGAGATATCATTATTGCCGAGCCTAATGCCTACATTGCATTTGCGGGTAAAAGAGTAATTGAACAAACATTGAATAAGACAGTACCTGATGGTTCCCAGGCGGCTGAGTATTTATTCCACAAGGGCTTATTGGACTCAATCGTACCACGTAATCCTTTAAAAAGTGTTCTGAATGAGTTATTTCAGCTTCACGGTTTCTTTCCCTTAAATCAAAATTCAATCAAGTAGAGCATTCAATTCCGTTTTTTTATTTGCGGAAAAGAAGTTTTTTAGTTATCGGTAAAGAAAAAAAAGAAGAGTTCGTTTTCATTACGGGCATAAGATCCATTTATATTGTAAGAAGAATCAAAAGTTTCGGATACTTACTTTAAAATTTTTCCTCTAGAGCTGTATTTTATACCTATAATTGGTGCTATATTCATGATTAGTAATCAGGAAGTTTCGATCAACAGGATAAAAGAATGCATTCTTCTTTTGTTTTGGCAAAATTTTATGAAGAAAAAGAATTTCATCTTATCCTCTTACGTATTATAGATATAGAAAAATTCAAATATATAAAATAATAGAATTGAAATCGTGCCTATTTCAATATCTCCCGTGAGAACTCATATTTAGTTCTACATTCCTTGCACTTATTATTCTATACTTATAATAAATAGATATACTTATCATAAGATATCTTTATAACAGGTACAAATTTTAAATCGAGGTATCCATTCTATGACAACTTTTGATTTACCCTCTATTTTTGTGCCTTTAGTGGGCCTAGTTTTCCCGGCAATTGCAATGGCTTCTTTATTTCTTCATGTTCAAAAAAATAAGATTGTCTAGATCCCTATGAAGCAGACGCTTTTATATCTAACCAATTTGATGAATTATTTCTAATGGTTCACATCGTAATAGTGCTAGTTGATGAGAGTTACTTCGGGAACAAAAAAAGTAAAGTAAAATTCATTTGGGTTATTCTCTCAATTCCAAAAAAATGCAACTTGATCTAGTATGAACTGGCGCTCAGAACGTATATGGATAGAACTTATAACGGGGTCTCGAAAAACAAGTAATTTCTGCTGGGCCTGTATCCTTCTTTTAGGTTCACTAGGGTTCTTATTGGTTGGAACTTCTAGTTATCTTGGTAGGAATCTAATATCCTTATTCCCGTCTCAGGAAATCCTCTTTTTTCCACAAGGCATCGTTATGTCTTTCTATGGGATCGCGGGTCTGTTCATTAGCTCCTATTTGTGGTGCACAATTTCGTGGAATGTAGGTAGTGGTTATGACCGATTCGATCGAAAAGAAGGAATAGTGTGTATTTTTCGTTGGGGATTTCCTGGAATAAATCGTCGTATCTTCCTTCGATTCCTTATGAGAGATGTCCAGTCGATTAGAATCGAAATTAAAGAGGGTCTTTTTCCGCGTCGTGTCCTTTATATGGAAATCAGAGGTCAGGGAGCCATTCCCTTGACTCGTACTGATGAGAACCTGACTCCACGAGAAATTGAACAAAAAGCGGCGGAATTGGCCTATTTCTTGCGCGTACCAATTGAAGTATTTTGAAATGAACTGCGAAGAATTAATGTTTTGTTAGCATGGGGAAAGAAACAGAACTAATGAATCTTCATTTTATAGAACTTAACTTAAGTTTTTTCAGAACGTTCATTCGAGCAAAAGTGGATGTATATGGAATAAACAGAAAACGAAACTTTTTTTGTGGAAACAAAAAAAACGCAATTCTTTCAGACTATAATTTTTCTTTTTTGGGGGTCTACTATTTTGAATTGTTACGTTAGATACAGATGGATTCTATATTGTAAATAACTCCTCTTTTTTTTTGTCAAGCGATTTTTCTTTTTCTACGCCTTTTTCCTGCTTGATCATCAATGATTAGATCCCTTAATAACTATAAATATCCAAACTTTCTCAGGTTTTGCCACTCATTTTTGATTTCACCATTATCTCAATATTTTTCAAAATTTCCCTCCATTATTCCTGGGCTGTAGGTAGCCCTTCGCAATAATTGATCTAACAAAGGCGGCTCTTTCGGACATTAATCGAAAAGATGCAATTGTTTCTAATTTGACTAATGTTTCTAATTTGACTAATTGAAAGACCCGGAAACTTTTTTCTTCATTCGAAGCGAAGCAAACCCTTACTCTTATTTCTATGTTCTTTCTTGATCCAAGGACTAACTAAAAAAAAAAGGAGGCGTAGATCCATAGGTTCGATACCTTGTTATCGAACTCATGCTTCATAGAAATATTCGATCGGATAGAGTCGACGAAAGAGGTAGTTTCATTAGTAATTTACAGATTAAAAATGCCACAAAAGAAAACATTCACTACCCTCACATATCTTGCATCTATTATATTTTTACCCTGGTGGGTTTCTCTCTCATTTAATAAAAATATGGAATCCTGGGTTACAAATTGGTGGAATACTAGGCAATCCGAAATGTTTTTGACTGATATTAAAGAAAAGAATCTTCTAGAAAAATTCATAGAATTAGAAGAACTTTTCTTTTTGGACGAAATGATAAAGGAGTACCCGGAGACACATATACAAAAACTACGTATAGAAATCCACAAGGAAACGCTACAATTGGTCAAGATGCACAATGAGGGTCATATTCATAGCATTTTGCACTTCTCGACAAATATAATCTGTTTCGCTATTCTAAGTGGTTATTCTATTCTAGGTAATGAAGAACTTCTCGTTCTTAATTCTTGGGTGAAAGAATTCCTCTATAACTTAAGTGACACAATAAAAGCTTTTTCTATTCTTTTATTAACTGATTTATGTATCGGATTCCATTCGCCTCATGGTTGGGAACTAATGATTGGCTCTATCTCCAAGGATTTTGGATTTTATCATAATGATCAAATTATATCTGGTCTTGTTTCCACTTTCCCAGTAATTCTAGATACACTTTTAAAATATTGGATTTTCCGTTATTTAAATCGCGTATCTCCGTCACTTGTAGTGATTTATCATTCAATGAATGACTAAAGGCTGATTCACCGATATTAATCAAATCATAATGTTTGTTACTTTGTTTGTACATACATAAACAAAGCATTCCAAATCTTACTTACCTTTTCTATTTATACCCATCCCAGAGATTCTTCCTGTATTCCATTCCAGTAAAATTATTCCATTACAATAGCAGAATCGTGGATAGGGAACTATACTAGTAACCTACCTAATTTATTGTAGAAATTCTCGGGATCAACGATTGGACCATGCAAAAAAGAAATATCTTTTCTCGGATAAAGGAGCAGATGGCTCGATCCATTTCTGTATCGATCATGCTATATGTAATAACTTGGCCATCTACTTCATATGCATATCCCATTTTTGCGCAGCAAGGTTATGAAAATCCACGAGAGGCGACTGGGCGTATTGTCTGTGCCAATTGCCATTTAGCTAATAAGCCTGTGGATATTGAGGTTCCACAAGCGATACTTCCTGATACTGTATTTGAAGCAGTTGTAAGAATCCCTTATGATATGCAACTGAAACAGGTTCTTGCTAATGGGAAAAAGGGGGCTTTGAATGTAGGGGCTGTTCTTATTTTGCCTGAGGGATTCGAATTAGCCCCCCCCGATCGTATTTCTCCCGAAATGAAAGAAAAGATGGGCAATCTTTCTTTTCAGAGTTATCGTCCCACAAAAAAAAATATTCTTGTGATAGGTCCTGTTCCAGGTCAGAAATATAGTGAAATCACCTTTCCAATTCTTTCCCCAGACCCCGCTATTAACAAAGACGTTCACTTCTTAAAATATCCTATATATGTAGGTGGGAACAGAGGTAGGGGTCAGATTTATCCCGATGGGAGTAAGAGTAACAATACAGTCTATAATGCTACATCAGCAGGTATAGTAAGTAAAATTGTACGTAAAGAAAAAGGGGGATATGAAATAAGCATAGCAGATACGTCAGACGGTCACCAAGTGGTCGATATTATACCTCGAGGACCGGAACTTCTTGTGTCAGAAGGCGAATCTATCAAGCTTGATCAACCACTAACAAGTAATCCCAACGTGGGTGGATTTGGTCAGGGAGACGCAGAAATAGTACTTCAAGATCCATCACGTGTCCAAGGCCTTTTGTTCTTCTTGGCATCTGTTATTCTGGCACAAATATTTTTGGTTTTGAAAAAGAAACAATTCGAGAAGGTTCAATTGTCTGAAATGAATTTTTAGGTCCACGGATTTATTAACATAAAGTTCATAAAAACCAAATTCTTCTTGATCGATGTAATTATGTATGGTTAAAAATAGGATTTAGTTTACTTGCTTTGTTGCTACTGTTTGTTTTTATACAAGATATTGGAAAGTACTTAGCTTTGACTTTTACTGCTAGTAATAGACTAGTATTATATTGTGAAGAACGCGTTATTTGACGTGAATCCAACTCCCTTTTTCAATCCAAAAAGGAGTGGCGTTACTATCTCACTATTGTCAAATTTGAAATGCCACGAAATACATGAAATCAAAAGTATCCTATTCTATATAGAAAAAGGGAATCAAATTCGAATAGGAGTAGATAATCGACATAAGTGGTAGGAGAATATAAAGCAAGGAATAAATGAAAGGAACAACCTATTATAGGAGGGATTTTTTCTCTTTCTAATCTTCGACACAAGAAAAGGGTGAAATTTTCTTTTCTTGTGTCAAAAGAATAATGATTCTTAATCCCCTTACGCCTAAAAAGTACTATTCCCTTTTTTTAGGTTTATCGGAACCTCGCCTCTTTGGATTTATAAAAAGTAGTGGACAATAAAAAAGGGGGGTGGATTCGCTCGTTGAGTAACTCGAACTTCTTCGATGAACTAAAAAAAAAAAGGAAAACTTTGAT
>JAJJMC010010019.1:0-19722 GCA_023531435.1 Papaver californicum | reverse complement strand
TTTGATTTATTGAATTTTATTCAATCTCAATCAAACTTATTCATTTTTTTATCGATCTAACAAATCCAACGATATCAAACTATGATTTCATCAATCTCACTAAAATTCACTAAATTTTTTATCGAGCCGACTAGAATACACTCAATTTTGATCGATCTTACTCAAACTATATCAATTTTTCATCAATTTCACTCAATTTCACTCGATTTCATAGTTCGGGGTTTAGGGTTCATGTACGCCTTATTATCTTTAGTAACCTCTTCCCCTAACTTGTTAAACTTATCGGACACGCAAAATTGGGTCCTTTTAATTGAACATTTGTTGGGGTTCAACCCTATTCATCAAATCATAATTTATAAACAAATGACAAACTAAGAACCCTAATTACAAAAAAAAAATTTTTTTGATAAATCCTAATTTCCAAAATTCATTAGGTTACGATAGAAATATCAGTTGACGACATTCGAAATCCAATATTTACCTTTCAAATTTCAGTTTTAGTAAGATGGTAACTAACACACACAATGGTAACTAACACAAAATTGAAACAAACACAGAATCCGTATGACCATCCAAAAGCAAATCTGGACCATCAAAAGCAAATCTGAATCCGTATGAGGTACCATCACCACCGTTAATTGTTTTTTATCAAAACCCTTCACAAAATTTTCTCTTTCATTTTCAACATTTTCTTTTCTCTCTCTCCCAATTTGAGCCGCATCACCATCATCACCAATCTGAGAAAACTAGGGTTACATATTCGACTGCAACAAAACCTCAATCTCCTTGTTTGAATCACTTTCTATTGCTGATGGTAAAGCTAGAGTTAAAGAATTAGAAAGAGAGATTGAGTAGACTTCCAAAAAAATGGCTTCTTCCGCGATGAAATTTCTTGTGTTGTTAGCTGTTTGTGTTCTTCCTGCTATTGTTAGTGGCACTGCTAGACCCGTTAAAACACCTCTTACTGTCTGTGGTAAGGTTTACTGTGATACTTGCAGAGCCGGATTCGAAACCACTGTTACCACTTTCATCCCAGGTAATCATTTTGACACTTACATTAGATGATTTAATGGATCTATTCAAGAAAAATAATAATGTAGGGTTTTCTTATATTTTTTCCTTTATCTCTGGTGCACCCATTTTTGTTGATCTACTGTTCTCTTTAGAAAAATAAAATCTGGGTTTGTTTTATTATTTTACTTTTTTTAATAGATCTGGTTGACTGATGTTTTTGTTTTAATTATGAGTATTTCTTAAGCATTAATTGAGTAGATTAGAAATCATATCTGTATAATATTTTAATCATATTTTCTGGTGTTAGAACTTTCAATTAACTTTACTTATTTGAATTTTGTTCAGGCATATACAGTGTTTGTGATATTGCCTCTTCTAGAATTGATGTATAGTTGTATCAGTCCTTCGTGGTCTTCTTCCTCTTAAAGTTATGAGTTCTCAACAACAAATTGAAAAATTCAGTAAGTAATTGTTTGTTTTTTCTGTGTATGAACTGTAGATTGTATATTTCTTTAGTGGTAATGAAGTCTTGTTCCGTTATTTGCTGATTTTCTTGAGTATATTGACTTAACGTAGAGTTATATTCATTTCTGGGGTGCACCCTTTCTCTAAACCTGTTTTGTTTTTGCCATTGGTCAGTCGTTTCCCTTTTTTAACCCTGATTTGATGTTCATGGGAGGGATTCTTCACGAAGATTCTCGGCTTAGAATTATTCATAGGGATCCTCGAACCGCCCTTCATATCTTCAAGCATGTTGCAGACTTCACGAGGATGTTTTAGTCTTCATATCCAGCCATATGTCTCTCGCCCATGCTGAACTTTAATAACTTCAGGTGCGGACACTTGAGGTGCTATCAGAAACTTCTCTTTGTTTCAGGTACGAAATTGTGGCTTCATTATAATGTCATCGTCTTTGGGCTTGATTTCAATTTCGTCTTCTTTAAACTGAATTTCAAACTTTAGGCTGTGACGATTGAATTATGGTTGCGGACTTGATTTGTTGCACCTTTACTGTTGGTTAAATAGCTGCCATCAATTGTAGTCATTTTTCGCCGTTGGATGTTCTATTAGTGTAGTCACCAACTGTTGTTCGTCTCCTTGGATTGAGTTGGTATTCAGTTCTTCAATTCGGGCTGCAGAGTTGAAGATTTCTCGAGTCTATGATTCACTGGAGTTGTGCTTGGAAGTTACTTAACATTGATGACAGTCATATTCTTCTGGGCTGCATGGAAAACTGATTTCTTGTGTAATTTGTAACATGCTTACATTTCAACTATATGTTTTGTGTGATTGTAATTTCTAACCTTCTTACATTTCAACTGTATGTTTTGCTGGACGCTGCTTGGGAGTTGGAACTAGATATGACACGTTGGCAGAATTGTCAAGACGAGAAATGGTGTCAAGAATAAAGCCATATCCTGATATTGATGCATTCATGAAGGCAATTTCCATAGAAGGCCAAGAAAGCAGTATGGTTACAAATTATGTTATTAAGAACACAATAGAGTAATTTCTAGCAATTAAATGTATACTCCTGTAGTGTTGCAATGGTCCCAAAATGCATAGAGTAATTTCTACTCCTGTAGTGGGTAAATTGAAGAAAATGTATACTCTAATCATTCAATTAGAGATGTTTGAAGTTGATAATAGATTTTAATAATTTAGACATTAGTTTTTCACTCACTACCTCGAATCCCGATATTTCCAGTTAAGCATAGGATTGGAATACAATATGTGATTGATTTTAGTTGGATAAAATTTCAGGGTGTATTCATATCAGATTTGATTAGTGTTGTAATTGAACTTCCAAATATTTCTTATCTAAACATATAGAAACATCATTTTGGAGCTTATATTTCAATTGTCACAAAAAATATTTTTTGTGGACCTTAACTACATATATTTTGCTTTGATTTACTTTCATTTATGGACCTTAACTACAAATATTTGACCAAAAATGGAGTAATTTAAACACAAACATTATTTTTGTTTTTTAAGTCTAAAACACACACACAATGATCCTTAAATTGTTTATCTGGCCAATAGAAAACCAAATATATCTGATCCAATGGATATAAATATAGATGTAGGAAATCATTATTCTTTGGATTTTTTCTCAGGTTATTAGTTTTTTTTTCTTCCATAAATACATATTCCTCGATATTAAAATATATGAATATTTTACTAATTGAAATATGTATAATATTTAGACAAAAATAATTAAAAAGTAATCAAAAAAGGGTGTTATAACCAAGTATAACCGTACTAAAATGGACAGATACGATGTTTTTCCAATGAGTCACATGGATCACAATCCGTATGACTAGATAGAACTAGGTATAAAGCGTTGATGTATTTTGATCAGACGGTCTATCTTTCTCCCTCAAGTAATTTATTTTTTAACATGTGGTGGTGGCTTAAACTTAGTTGCTGAGAGAGGTTTGAGCAACCAATTCATTTTCTGTTGCTACGAGTCTGTGCCTCAAAGTGAATAGCTACATGATCACTTTTTTAGATGCTATAAATTACTTGAAAAAAGGATCTAGCAATTGAACATATTTGGTCGTGGCTCAAGCTTAGTTGCTGAGAGAGGTTTGAGCAACCAATATATCTTTTTGTTGCTACGAGTCGGTGCCTCAAAGTGAATAGCTACATGATCAATTTTTAACTGCTATAGATTACTTGAAAAACAGATCTAGCAATTAAACATATTTGGTCGTAGCTCAAATTTAGTTGCTGAGAGAGGTTTGAGCAACCAATTTATTTTTTTGTTGCTACGAGTCGGTGCCTCAAAGTGAATAGCTACATGATCAATTTTTAGCTGCTATAAATTACTTGAAAAACAGATCTAGCGATTAAACATATTTGGTTGTGGCTCAAACTTAGTTGCTGAGGGAGGTTTGAGCAACCAATTTATTTTGTTGTTGCTACGAGTCGGTGCCTCAAAGTAAATAGCTACATGATCACTTTTTAAGTTGCTATAAATTACTTGAACAAAGGATCTAGCGATTAAACACATTTTTTCGTAGCTAAATAATAGTGGACACAGGTTTATAGCCGCTAAAATTTCTGGCAATTGCAATTTTAGATGCTTAAACTATTAAAGCGACTAATTTTTCGAGCTCTTGCTAAGATTTTAGACGCTTAAGCCCGTTTTTCTTGTAGTGAAAGAAGTTGTACAAGCAAACTATTCTCTAGGAAATAAACAGCACTAAGACATAGGGTACGAAAGGAATCAGGAAGTTTGTGATTCCATGACCAACATAACTGAGAAAGTTGGTGTTCTCATGTTCAGCATTACCAGATTGCCACGTTCTCATCAAAATCCAAAACAGGTAGTGACTTCCAAATATATCTCCATCTTTTAGTTAATATGGTAGTTTGTACAACAGATTTTGTAGGAACGTATGATAAGATGTGAGAAAGAATGGTATTTTCGATCACTCTTTTTTCATACTTGATGATTCCCCTACCACCTCAACTTGATTCAAAATTTTGAATACACCAAAATAATCAGAAAGAAAAAACTAGTCAATTGACAACCACCAGGATAATTGTATAGCTAATCAAAAATCTAATTTACAGAATTAAGTGATGATATAAAAATATCCAATTAATCTAATTCATCCTAATATAAACGAAAGATTTTTACTACCTTATTCCTGAACCAGAAATTGGGAATTGGGAGCACATGACACACGGGATTTTCTAGTCTGGCAGGCTGAGTTGTTCTTTTTTTCAGCCCACCGATTTGGTAAACGGAGCCCCCAGATTTTGTTTTTATTTGTTTATTATATTATCATCATCAACATCATCCCCAATCTCCTTCATTCTCTTCTTCTTCTCTGGGCATTTGTCTTTCTCGTTTATTTCCAACCCTAACAACTACAACCCTTTTGGGTTTCTTAATTGAGACCTCCAATTTCCACCTCCACCACCACTAATGGCGGCAACCACCACCTCATTTCTTTACCCTATCCCTTCATCATCATCATCATCATCTTATTATTATTCCTCATCATCAACAAGTAAAATTTCATCCCCGTTCTTCAAAATTACTCCATTACCAAAACCCCTAACCTCAATTAAAAAAACAACAGCTAATTCACGAGGAGTGGTTACTGGATCAGCTGTAGCAATTCAGAAGGAAACACCAGAAACTGAAAGACCTGATACATTTCTAAGAGAAGTTGATGACCCTTCTTCATCAGCAGCATCACCGCATTCTTCAAATGTTAGGGCTAAGTTTGAGAAGATGATTAGGGAAGCTCAAGACAGTGTCTGTGCAGCTGTTGAAGCAGCTGATGGTGGTGCTACTTTCAAAGAAGATGTTTGGTCTAGACCGGGTGGTGGTGGTGGAATTAGTAGGGTACTACAAAATGGGAATGTTTGGGAGAAAGCTGGTGTTAATGTTTCTGTTGTTTATGGTGTCATGCCTCCTGAAGCTTATAGAGCTGCCAAGGGTGACAATTCCACAACCACTAAGCCTGGTCCTGTTCCCTTCTTCGCCGCTGGGATTAGCTCTGTAAGTAATTACTCCTCCGAATATAATGATGTGGTTGCTCCTAATTGGATTTTGATTTATGTGCTTTTATTCAATCTGAGCATTTACGATTTAGGGATGTTCTATTTGTCTTGAATTGGATTTGGATAATCTATCCATGTGCCCAATACTTATTTATTTGATTCGGATGATATTAATAGGTATTACATCCGAAGAATCCATTTGCACCCACACTTCACTTCAACTATCGCTACTTCGAGACTGATGCTCCAAAAGGTACACGTCGAATGGCTTGCTTAACTTTACTATCTCATTTACATTTTGTTGCATTCTGCGAAAGTGAAATGGTTCCGCGTTAGTATGTCGATGGTTCTTTTAGAAGTTGGTACGTGTCCATCCGTTGTTCCCATTTGGTTTCCTAATAGCAATGAAACCTTTCTTTAGCCTGAGAAGATTGAATTATGTTATCTGAATGAAGCATCTCTAGTAGTAGTGCATCATAAAAAAGATTCATACCATCACTTTTTCTTTCTTTCTTGCAGCATTTCTGTGTTGTTAGTGTGTTTGCAATGATGTATTACTCATATTCAAGAATGAAAAGTTTCTAATTCTTTTTATAAAGTCTTACAAATGGAATTTTTTTTAAATTGCCAAATTATTTGTATGCAGACACACCTGGAGCACCTCGATCATGGTGGTTTGGTGGTGGTACTGATTTAACACCTGCCTATGTTTTTGAGGAGGATGTGAAACATTTTCATACGGTAAGACTCATTGCACAACTATGGTAGGTCTGGATTTGCTACTGAGGTCTGCTTAAATTGATATCAGCTGCGTCCATTCCTTCATTCCTTCTCGTCCAGTACTGTTGTTTATTCCAATCTCTACATGTGCCTAACTTAGCCGTATTCCGATTCCTCCTGTTATTGGCCGAGCTATGAAAGCAATGTCCAATAAACAGCGATGGAGCTAAACCTCTTTGGATATTTCCTACGTTTCCTAGTTTCTTTTTGCATTGGAAATTGCAGTATTTAATAGGCGGTTTTGATATTTGGTCCTGAAATGTTTAAGGTTTCACATGATAACTATTGTGTAAAGCCATGGGGCTGTGTAAAATGTTCATAAAGAGCAAGATGTATGTTGCTGAGTTTGCATAGGTCAAAGGTGTCCTGGATGATTATACTTGAAACTGCATTTGGTGCATTTTAATCTGTGATATAGACTTCACATACTTGGTAAGTATGCATAATATCATTTTAACCAAAGGGCGTCAACTGACTTACCTTTTTCCTGTTTTTCTGTAGGTTCAAAAAAATACTTGTGACAAATTTGATCCTAGCTTCTATCCCAAATTCAAGAAATGGTGTGATGATTACTTTGTTATTAAGGTATGCCTTGAACACGGATATTTTTGTAAAACATGTCACCAAGAGCTGATGGTGTTGGTCATATGATTTTAGTTAGAAACTTGTAAATCCATCTCCACCTTTTGAGCCATGAAACTACCAGCTTGAGGTTAATGGTCCTTCTCAAATGATTATGACTATTGCTTCTTCTTGCAGCACCGAAATGAAAGGCGTGGGCTTGGAGGAATATTTTTTGATGATCTTAATGACTACGACCAAGAGATGCTTCTCTCCTTTGCCACTGGTAGTTGATCAAGGACTTTACATATGATAAAATACAAAACAAATTATGCACTCACATAGCTCATTCGTATAATTATTACCCGGTGTTGAAACTGCAGAATGTGCAAACTCTGTTGTACCTGCATACATACCCATTATAGAAAAAAGGAAAGATACACCATTCACCGAGCAGAATAAAGAATGGCAGCAATTGCGGAGGGGACGATATGTAGAATTCAACTTGGTAACCATGCTAACTGCTTCGTACCCTTCTCTGAAACATTTATACAAACAATACAAACAAATCACTATAACAAATTTTAGCTTGGTATTTGACTAACACATCGAGTTTTGTTGAATTTGTGATAGGTTTATGACCGTGGTACAACATTCGGACTGAAAACTGGGGGCAGAATTGAGAGCATTCTCGTTTCCCTCCCACTTACTGCACGATGGGAATACGACCATGTATGTGAACTTCGTGTACCAATTCAGTCGTCTATTTAGTTAGTCCGAAGTATACAAACCCGTTGGCATAGAATAGTATTAACAATCTTTTGCTTTTGGCAGAAACCTGAGGAGGGTAGTGAAGAATGGAAACTGCTAGATGCATGCATCAACCCAAAGGATTGGATTTGATATTTTGATTTAATGCTATGAAGAAGGGATCTCTCTCCATGTCTCCACCAGTTTGTTTGTTTCAAGTTTTTTCTCAAAGGGTTTTGGCTCGGCTGAGCTGTTGTATATGTCGACATGAGATTATGTGAGTGTAGATATAGGCAGTAAAGGAGAGGGAGAGAGAGTGAAGTTGTTGTGAATTTTACCGAAGTTGTTGGTTGTATTTATTTCTAGTTAGCATCAGTGAAATACCTGGTAAAAGGCAGGGTGCTCTGTGCATTTTCTGGCAGCATTTTGGATAACCATCTATCTTATCCCCCTCCCCTGTCTGTGGGGGTTTTAAGATGATTTACTGGAGAATTGGGAGAATAGAAGAAGGAAAAATGAATTACTGTGAGGCTGCTAAAATGTGCATTTTGGAAAATGGACCCAAACGGGGATCCAAGTTGTTTCCTTGATCAGGCCTTGACTGCTCCAAAAAAAGAATTAGAAGACACTTGGGTGCCTAGCCTCAATTAGAAGAGGAGTGGGGAAATCATTTTTGGCGCCAAAAGAGAAAAAAGTGGCGGGGAATAACAACAGTCGTGTTTTCCAAGGTTATGTTGGAAAGGAGTGGGATTTATTTAAGTTTGAACATCGAGAGTGGAGAGGAGACTGAGCTGAGATTGGAGATGGAACAATTACTAAACATGGGTTTCTCTCAAGACCTGGCTACTCAAGCTTTAGCCGCCACCGGTGGTAATTGCACTCTCAAAGCCACCGAATGGATCCTCAACAATAACAGTAAATCTCTTCATCCTCCTCTTACAAACCCTAACCCTAACAATCCTCCTTCTTCGTCTTCTCCCGTTCAACCCAAACTTGATCATTTCTTCCCTTCCAAATCTCGCCCAGCTTCTCAATCCGGCCCCAACGATGAAGAATCTCCATCTAATACTATCAATAAGCGTACCAAGTTATTTCATTCGTCTTCCCCACAACAATTTCCATCTCCTCCATCATCTACTAGACAGAAGCAAAAACCTGTTCCTCCTCCTCATGAGCCACTGGCTGAGCGAATGCGACCTAAGGGAATCGACGATGTCATAGGACAAGACCATCTTCTTGGTAAGAATTCAATTCTAAGGACTTCTTTATATTCAGAGAGATTGCCTTCTATTGTCTTATGGGGTCCACCTGGTACTGGTAAGACATCCATTGCTAGAGCCATTGCTCATTCAGCTTCTTCGAATTCTTATCGATTTGTTTCGTTATCTGCTGTTACTGCTGGTGTTAAGGATGTTAGAGAATCTGTTGATGAAGCCAGGAAGTTTAAAAAGTGGAATAAAAGAACTGTATTGTTTATTGATGAAGTTCATAGGTTTAATAAAGCACAACAAGATTCATTCTTGCCTGTAATTGAAGATGGTAGTATTGTGTTTATTGGTGCAACTACTGAGAACCCATCTTTTCATTTGATTACCCCATTGTTGTCGAGGTGTAGGGTTTTTACATTGAATCCGTTGCAGCCTGATAACATTGCGACTTTGCTTAAGAGAGCTGCAGATGATTCCGAAAAGGGGTTGGTCAAAAGTGTGGGTGTGAATGTAAGGGTGGAAGAAGAAGTTTTTGATTTTATTTCTTTGAATTGTGACGGTGATGCCCGTGTGGCTTTGAATGCTCTGGAGATTTCTGCAACTATTGCTGCAGCACGGGTTAAGGGAAATGAAGAAAAGGCTGCCAAGGGTAGAGATCAAGATAATGAAACTTCTGTTGTTATTATAGATGGGGAAAATGAGGCTTGTTCAAGTTCAAAATCTGATGAAGCTGTTGTCTCCGTTGATGATGCCAAAGAAGCTTTTCAGTGTAAACACATTGCTTATGATAAAGCTGGGGAAGAACACTATAATCTTATCAGTGCACTTCACAAATCAATGAGAGGGAGTGATGCCAATGCAGCGATTTACTGGTTAGCTAGAATGTTACAAGGAGGTGAAGAACCTCTCTACATCGCTCGACGACTTATTCGGTTTGCTTGTGAAGATGTTGGATTAGCAGACCCAACTGCACTTAATCAATCTGTTGCCTGTTACCAAGCTTGCCATTTTATTGGAATGCCAGAATGCAACGTGATCCTTGCACAATGTGTTGCTTACTTGGCTTTGGCTCCTAAATCTGTTGCTGTTTACCAAGCGGTAGGAGCTGCACAGAAGCTGGTTAAAGAATCAGCAGGACAAAATGAAGGAGTGCCGCTCCATTTGAGAAATGCACCAACTAAGCTAATGAAGGAGATTGGGTATGGCAAGGGTTATATTTACCCTCCCAATGACCCATCTTCTTCTTTGTTGCAGACTTACTTGCCATCATCACTACAAGGTTATACATTTCTCAACTGGCCAGGCCTAAATCCTAAATCCAACAGATGAAGCTCATGTCATACACCATAAGTCAATACTGTAAGAATCTTCCTCTTTTTCTCTTTTGGGTATTAATTAGCTAGATCTGCTTAGGGTGGAGCCTTTTTTTTGCTGTCTTACTGGAGGGAAGAACTCACCTTTTTGTTCATATTTTGACACCTACTTGTTTCTTTCGAAATTGCAATGCAAATTACAGGTTACAGAATTATCTTATAATTTACCTCATGTTGCTACACACTTAATCTTACCGAGTGAACTATTCAGTTGTTGTTCTTCTTTGTTAAAGTGAATTGCTGCGATTAAATTTTCTGATTTCCATTTCTCCGTTTCTTTTTATGTTGTCAATATAAAATAGATTGGTCCAAACCTATTGCAGTCCCTCCAATTTTGACTTTTTTGTCTTTCTTTCGAGTGTGTTACACGTATATCTATCACAACCTCTTCTAGTTGGCTTGGTGACCTCCTTGTTGTGTTTTTAACATTTTACATTGTCCACCAAACCACCAAAGTGCCGTATCTTGCGATTTTTCTTTCTGTTTAATTTCTAAGGGTTAGTAAATCGTACATTCGGATTTCATCTCCACTTCAACACTTGTCTGGAAGCCTTGAAGTCTAAGATATAATCCTATTGAAGTCTAAGATATCATCCTATTAAAAATCTATTCTGCTTACAGGTAGGGAGTAGTGAGACGAGATGATATGACTGGTAATTCTGATATTTTTACAAGTTGAGTTGCACTACCTACTTACTGTTTAGGAGGGTTCCGATTTTGCAACTACTAAAGCTTAATAAGATGCAGTGAGCTGAGATGATTTCAGAGACACGGAAAGTCTAAATGTTCAATAAATGACCTTACGTTATTATAATATTTTGGTTGTGGGTTTTGAATTGTGATTCTTGCTGTTATTGTCATTGTTACTACTACTAAATGGAGCCCACTACAAAATAGACAGGTTAACCTTAAATTCCATTTCCGTAGCTTTAGCTTAGGGATTAACTTAGCTTTGAAGATCCCCTGTAGGTCCTATCTATACCTCATCCATCACTTTATTGTTTGTTTTGATTTGACCTCCCCATCAAACTTATTGACCATGATCACCACCCCACCATGCTGTGAACTCTGAAAATTCTGCAGTTAGATATTGTTGGTAGACTGAAAAAGGGAATAAGAAGGAAGGGAAGTGTATTTCTTCACTTGCAAGGGTCATTCATTCAAATGAGTGAAGGAGGAAAACTAAGATTTATTGATGCAATAAAGAAAAGAAAAGAAAAAGTAAGAAAGAGACAGTTCTCCTTCCTTTCTTTTTCTTTTTGTCTTTTGTTAATTTTTATGTTAGAAAAGGAAGATATTAAAATAGAAAGACAGGAGGGGGTCCAAATGCAGAAGGTAGAAGACGACGTCGAAGAAGAAGAACAAAGCACCCAAAGCAACTAAAAGTATGCATCTTTCATCTTCTGCTTCCAATTCAATCATCAGATAACTTAATTCACTTGGATTATTCATGTTTAAGCTCTAACCTCTTAAGGAAAGACATTGCTGATTGATAAATTTGATGGTAGGATTATCAAGAAGAAGAGGCAGTGCTTTTTGATCATTTAAAGTAAGCAGCGGATAGATTATGAAGAGATCTTCGTCATGCAAAATTGGCCGTCGACCTGCAGGAACTTTAACACCTTTAATGGAAGACCCAGATGTTGATTCAGTTTTGGGTGCTGATGACAATCACCATCGTAATGTAGAAGTAACACTACTACGAGCAAGAGGAGGAAAAGGCAATTATAGTAAGAATAGAAAGAAGCTACTTGGTGCTTGGAAATCTTTTTCTGTGTGCACTGCTGCGTCCAAATCTAGACCAGATTTGATCAGGGTTTTGCTTGGTGTCTTGGGTTGTCCTCTTGCTCCAGTTCCCCTGTTACTTGACCATTCTTCAGCATCGTCAAATCATCATCATCCTCTCCGTGATCTTCAAGGAATCTCCATCGTACGACTCCTCAGATTCATACTTTTTAATTCGGAAAAGCCACAGTAGCATCTCGTTTTTGATATCCGTTTTTGTTTTTTGGTGTACTCTGTTTTATTGTTATAACTAATGAGTTGAAAATACAATTTTTCCAGGGAGCTTCATCAGCTTATTACATCATACACCAATACTTAGCAGCAACTGGGTGCTTAAAACACGATAAGATTTTTAAGAACATGTATGCATCAGGTACTGTAAAGATGGTATGTCATGAGACGGAGATTGGGATAGATAAGGGGAGGAGGTCAGGGAGTAGAATTGGAGCTCGTGTTACTGGTTGCTTTGTTATATGGCAAATGAATCCTGGAATGTGGTCTATGGAGTTGGTGATCCAAGGAGGTGATAAAGTCGTCGCCGGAAGTAATGGGAAGATTGTGTGGAGAAACACACCTTGGCTTGGTACGCATGCTGCAAAAGGTCCCCCTCGTCCACTACGCCGCATTATTCAGGTAACATTTATAATTACACACTTGATTCAAACTTTCCTCATGTTTTCAGGTTCTTCAGAAATTGTGTTTCTAAGCAAATCTGGAAAGTGATGCTTGCCTTATGTATATAAATTAATTGGAATCATATGTAGCATTATCGATCTACTCTTACAATTGTTACTTAATCCCTGCAGGGTTTAGATCCAAAAAGCACAGCAAATCTATTCTCTAAAGCAGAGTGCTTAGGTGAAAAGCGTATAGGGAATGAAGATTGCTTCATACTAAGAGTGACATCACATCGGGACGATGTAATGGAGAGAAGCAACGGTAGTAGAGGTGAAGTGATAAGACATGTATTATATGGTTACTTTAGTCAGAAGAGTGGGCTTCTGATACACATGGAGGATTCACATCTCACTAAAGTACTATCAGTAAAGACTAGTAGTAGCATTACCCTAGTGGGGAATACTGATTATGATGCTGATAATGACGATGCAGAGGGAATAGTATATTGGGAGACAACAGTTGGGACAAGTATGAGAGACTATAGAGATGTTGATGGTCTCTTAATTGCTCACCAGGGAACATCTGTTGCTACACTGTTCCGATTTGGAGAGTCATCATCAACAATGATCAGAAATAGCAGGACTAGAATGGAAGAAGTTTGGAAGATTGACGACATTATGTTCAATGTGCCTGGGCTTTCCCTTGATTACTTCATTCCTCCATCCAACATTCGTGACGCGGCCAATAATTCTTTCTAATTAGCCAACTGTTATGATACATAAGTAGTTATAGTTTATTTTGTCTTCTTATCTGAACATTCTGATGTTACAAACAAAATGTACAAAACTTGAACACAAGTGAATATGTAAAATTATAAGAATAATATAGAGATCTGAACAAGAAAAGTTAGATCTTTGGTCCTAGGAGAAATTACAGTTTCACTGAACTAATGGCTTACAACAATGGTTGTTACCTGATCCTGTACTGGGAATATAATGTAAAGATTTGAGAAAGGAAAGAATTGTTAACCGGAGGGTGAATCATTGATAAATGTCAAATTTCGCTTCCCTCTTCCCTTCCATCATCATTGTTGCCGCAGTTAGTGTAATCATGATCTTCTCCAGTTTGATCCTCCATGTGAGCAATTCCCATGATTGTGGATGCATTACTGTTATGAATGAAGGAATCATCTTGCTGCGAATTACCTACCGATAGCAAACAGGGGGCAGATGATGAGGCTGTTGATGTACCAAATGACTGGTGCAGTTGTTGTTGCAGTCTGAAATCATCATCCCATATGAAAGCAGGTTTCTGTAGCTGATTGCTGCTACTACCGCTCCTGTAATTCTTTCCTAGGCGACTAACGTTAATTTCATCGAGAGATGGTGATCTCCCAATCATTTGTTGTTTCATTGTCTGATCCCCACCAACATCGTCATCCAGTGCTACTTGTTGATGGTCTCCTAGTACTGTTGATTGAACGCCAGATCCGTAAATGTGTAGGTCCTGAAGGCTAGGAAAACTCGTGGAATTAGCAAAACCTGCAGCTACTTTGTTGTTATTGCTGCTCATCATGGTAGTCCTGCTGGTTCCAGCCATATGATGAAGGGCGGCTACACCTGCGGGTGAGGTCGAGGCGAATGAGACGTTCTCGTGAGCGCCACCAACAAGTGTTTGACAAGCTTTTTCCAATATAGTCTGCATATACTTTCCCTGAGCTTCAATCCTGAGCTGAAGGTGTCTTTGTACCACTAGTTGTTCATGCAGTCGCCTCTTTACTTCCATTTGCATCCTTAATCCCTCGTTCATCATGTGCATGTTCCTGCATTATATACTTATAACATTAATTAATGCGTACGGTACATATGGTTTTGTATATTAAGACCGATCGAGATTGAGTGAGCAGTAAACTACATACTCGTTGATGTTGCTTCGATTACCCATTATCCCCGACGAACCGGCAGCAGAATTTCTTTGCATATCTAATTATGTGGAATTCGATACAGTGAAACATGAGGATTGAGAATTAAACCAATTATTCATCAAATTGTAACACAAAAGTGAAAATTACCTACCTCTTGGATCTGAGTGATGAAGATCATGAAAATCCTTATGTGGTTGCTTGCCTAGTCTGAATTTCTGTAGACATGATTCCATGTGTATTAGAGAGAGAGACTTCCAAAATCCCAAGTCTGAATGATTATTAGTATATGTACCTGAAGATGGCTCTTGAGATGGTATAAAGTTAGACCCTTGACGCCCATCACTCTCATTATTGTTTTAGGAGTAGCTTCTATTATATACATGATGAAAACAAGACTACTTATTATTAGCATGATACTTATAACAAAAGAGAAGATATATGAGATGATTGAGTTTAATGGATAGATCAATAAGATATAGATGTAATATACATACTGTCTGGTCCTCCGAGTTGAGCAACAGCATCGACGAAACGATCATGAAGCTCGGGAGTCCATCGAAGCCTTGGCTTTGGGTCTGTCGTTAAGACAAGCCCCGACTCTTGTTGGTGGTGCTGATGACTATTCATTCTGCCTCTCCGATGATCTCCCTCTTTAATTACAATGCTGCTGCGATCATTCTCTAGGTATATATATGACCTCTCTCTTGACTCTCTTTATTTATTTATTTATTTATTTATTTGAGAAAAAGAGAGCTTGGATCAGTCGTCGTCGATGTTAAAACACACAGCTTACGCATGGATTGTGGCGGTGGTGGCTTAATCATATATTTTCTACTTTTTCTAAACCAATGACTTGAGAGATTTCATTGGAGCTTATAATATCCATAATAGACACAGCAAAATCAAGCTTTTCATTCATTAATTCATAATAGTTAAGATCAGTCATAGATCATACAGTATTATATGCATACCCTTTGGCTTTTGTGGGATTGAAGCTTGTCGTTCTTTACTCTCTTTTTCTTTTCTCTTTTTATTTATGGGTTTCACATGCAACT
The DNA here is from genome assembly GCA_023531435.1 of Papaver californicum. Taxonomy (NCBI): domain Eukaryota; kingdom Viridiplantae; phylum Streptophyta; class Magnoliopsida; order Ranunculales; family Papaveraceae; genus Papaver; species Papaver californicum. The sequence goes on along the minus strand of JAJJMC010010019.1, from coordinate 4,127 downwards.
CCCTCGGCACTGACAATATATGCTAACAAATGAGATGATCATTAACAAATGAGACCATTTTATAAAAGCAGGCAGGCAGGCCATAGCATCTCTCTTTTCTCTTTATCTACTGCTCCTACCGCTACCTATTAGCATATACATATCTGAGTAGCCTAATTCAAATATTGCACTTTATTACCAATTAACGATGATGATCCTCCGCAGTAGTGTATATATATTACTCAGAAATGATATTCTCTCTCCTTTCACCAATTAACTATATGTGTTATAATAGTATTGGCTCAGGACTGTTCAGCCAGTTTCTACTGCTGACCAAAATTATTTTTTATTTTTTAGATCTAGAATTTAGATAAAGTTAAACGTATAATGATGAATATAGTGATGAAAGAAGAATGAAATAACACCTATATATATATCGTATAAGCTCAAATAAAAAAGAAAAGAGAAAAGTCATAGATATCTAGAAATGGATGGATCCTAGGATTAATGAAAATCCAATGACTATTTGAGTAGTATATATATAATAGGTTCCAGCACTGTTGCAACTTGCATCACCTATATTCAATTATTATGCAAATTGCATGCACTAATCATGCATCATCATATGGAAAATAACAAAAATCTTGCTTATTAATTATACATGTTACTTGAGGATAAATGGAGGATAAGCAAAAATAAATATGAAGAGAACAAATGCCTTTCTTCTGGCACAAGCTAGCTTGATCGAATTCACAACATTCGGTCATCTTTTTGCGTCCTCTTTCTGCCACGTACAGTAAGTAGTACAGCTAGCTACAGTACCAATTTTTAAAGCTACAATTTATTTAATATGATCCATTATCAAATAAACAAACAAAAAAACAAACAAAGAAGACCAGACAAGAAAGAAAGATTTTTAGATCTCATTGACATGGATTTGTATCGATTTTAGATTAGAAAAAAAAGAAAAAAAAAGACAACTAGTTGATAAAAGTGGACGATTCAATGGTGGTAGCCGATTACCAAGAATCAAAAGTTGGTATTAAAGGGGCTAATTTGTGTATGACATAAACATGTAGATTTTAATGATCCAAATACTATATATCAGGAGGATAAAATATGAAATATATATGATAAAATTAAGAGTTTTTACTTGGTGGATTTTAAGGGGTTGGAGCCAAGGTTAGTGAAACCTTGATTCCACCCATGATTACCGGTGTATTTATACAATCAGTACTGTTACTGATGACCGAAGCAGGCATCACAAAAAATTGCTCTGGCATTTCGACTCCATATGATAAATGTTATTGTTTAACCAAATTGCTGATTGAGATTTTATCAGATCAGATCGATCTTTATTAGGATAGCAACGTGAGACACAATCCATTTATTTATTCTCCAACCCGAGCATGATACCAATTAATTAGGTCAGTATATCTTAGTGGTGTAAATTGGGTCAGGTTGCGCAATCTGGCCTGATTCTTAATCCAGGACAAGCCAGACGGGCTTTAATCTAAAAAACCTGTCAGGTCGGGCACATCAGGTAAAATATACTACATCCGTTTAAGGAAAAAAGTTACTACATTTTTTTAAATTGATTTATTTTTAGATTAAAATAAAAAAATAATATTAATATTTTTCTAGAAACAAAAAGAATATTTATTTAGAGGTCCAAAGCTCGTATCTAGGACAAGTAAGGAAGACTCAAACTATAACTTTTTTATACATATAAATTTTTAAGAAAGTGATTCAATTCAGGTTTGGAATTTACAAATTAGATGAATTATGGTTAAAAACTACCTAAACAATTAACTTTTAAGATATAGAATAAAAATGAAAATAAGATTTCTAACTCAAAATATAATAAAATTAAATACATTACAATTTAGTCCAACATAAAACAAAAACTCTTAAAAAAGTTGGTTGTACAAACACCAGTTTTATAAGCATGCAGTATATGTCTAAACTTCTGGAATTATTTTACTCAATTGTAATACCAGACAATCCGAGTATTTTCTGGGTTTATTTACATCTATACTCCATTCTAATATTTTATTATGATTTAAGCTAGGTAGTCCAATAAGTTGGGCACTACGTCTAAACTTCTAACTCTAAATTGAAACCTACTTTAAGGGCTTCTGAATTTTTTTAAAAGGCGCTCCTAGGATTATTATTGTTTAGGATGTGGCTAGCGGACGTCCTAATGGGTAGTAAATGTTTAAATTATCCTAAAATTTATCGTAATATCTTTTTTTTTTATTCTAAAACCACCTACTGACTATGTTGTATAACAATTTTTTAACCGTAAGCTTAATTTTTTAGTACCTATGGCTAGCAAATGATGAGTTATTTGTTACCCATAAATACAACTATAAATTTTTGTCACAGATCTAACCGTAACTATTAATTTCATTAGTTTTTGAATATTTGTCGCAACATTCCTACCAGTATGTAAATGTATTTTCCAGCTATAAACCAAAAAAATCCAAAGTAAAATTTTATACCCGATTTTAAAATGAGTATATACTTATACTCAATTTTAAAATAACTATAAGGTCATATTCAATTTAATATCGACACTTTTTATGGTTAGGTCTAAGTTGAATTTTCTAGTCGTATTTAGGTTTTTAATTCAACGGCTAGAAAATGATGAACTTCTAACCATAGAGGTAGTTATTACGATTTAGAAAATCAAAACATGATCTAGCCATAGGATGCCTTGAAACTGAAAAACTAAGGTAGTTATTATATATGGCTACTTAATGCTACAGTTGATTGATTTACGACAAAAAACAAGCAAGTTAAGAAGTTTTGTACGATACCACGGTGATATTAGTGATACAGACCAATACTCAGTCTGATATCATGATAGATTTAGGACTGATACCATGATAGATTTATAAGATTTACATTTTACTGAGACGGTTTGAATGGATTTGATTGAATAAAAGAAGATTAATTCAGATTACTGAGACTACTGAGTATATATACTCAACTCTCTTTATTCTCTCAACTCTCACATTCGTGTGCACAACACACTCACATATATTCACACATACACATTAATACTATTATATAATGAAAGAAAGAGGAACTACATTTGGATATTTTAGATATTTTACATATTACTTTTTTTTGGTTCTATAAAAATTAACTGACTATCACTTTTTTTTGTTATTATATTTTTAGGTAAGCTATTGACAGTATCGGTCCGTAATCGTATCACTGATACCACGCGGTATCAGAGAAGTCATCGAAGAAAATAGTCTAGTCTAGTCTAGTCTAGTCTAGTCTGGTCTAGTCTAGAACCGGCGGACGGGGCTAAAAACGAGAAGAAGAAATAGAGTTGGACCAAAACAAACCCGGAGAAAGCCAAAGGGACCTTCTCTCCGACCCCTATTTCCTCCTCCTTTCTTCCTTCCTTCCATCCCCTGTATTCTTCTTAATCTTAATTAATGAATTGTTATTAATTTGGAATGAAAGTCAAACAAGAAACTTCCTCCTGATAGACCCAGAAGAAGAAATAAAGAGAGCAGATATCAGAGAGAGAGAGAGACATTCAATTCACTCATAACTCTCTCTGATTCTATTTGGCTCTCTTTCTCTTTCTTCTTCTTCCTCCTCTTCCCCTTATATATATATGTATATTTGAGCCTCTGATCTTTTGAATTCAGAAATCCGTCTCCCCCTTTCTCTTGTTGTCTCTTCTTTATAAATTTGGGATCTCTGTTTTCTTCTGTTCGTTGGTAAAATGAGTTCTTCGAATCCTGGTACAAGTTCTGAAGGTGGATCTGGTGGAGATGCTGCTGCCCAGCCTAAAAGGAATTCTAAAAGGCCCAAATGTAATTTTATTTTCCTCCTCTTTTTTCTTTTATATTCCTCCTTTATTCTTATTCTTGTAATTCGGATTCTTAGAGAATCTCCAAAGGGAATATACAACGATACAGATGATGCCCTAAAACTTAATTCATACATTCTTCTTCCATGGTACCCAAATTCAATTTTGACTTTTCTGAATTTCACAACACATCATTTCCCTGTGATTATTAGATGATGAATGCTTTTTTTTTTTTGGGTTTTTCTGTGTTGAATAGTTGTAGTAGTTGATCATGGTCATCAATTCCTACAAATGTCTTCTTTTTTTTTTT
>JAJJMC010010018.1:15710-20421 GCA_023531435.1 Papaver californicum | reverse complement strand
TTGTTGCTAATCATTTATTAGCAAAAATTGAAAAGCTCAACATCAGGGGGGAAAAAGAAATAATAGTAACTTGGTCCCGGGCATCTACCATTATACCCACAATGATCGGCCATACAATTGCTATTCATAATGGAAAAGACCATCTGCCTATTTATATAACAGATCGTATGGTGGGTCACAAATTGGGAGAATTTGCACCTACTCTAAATTTCCGGGGACATGCGAGAAGCGATAATAAATCTCGTCGTTAATGTTAATAATAATAAAGTTAATATGGGTGCTCGTCGTTCATTAGTGGGAGGTTAACCTTATGATAAAGAGGGACCCAGATGTGGAAGTATCCGCTTTAGGTCAACATATATGTATGTCTGCTCACAAAGCACGAAGAGTAATCGATCAGATTCGTGGGCGTTCCTACGAGGAAACACTTATGATACTAGAACTCATGCCTTATCGAGCATGTTATCCTATTTTTAAATTGGTTTATTCAGCAGCAGCAAATGCTAGTCACAATATGGGTTTCAAGGAAACAGATTTAATCATTAGTCAAGCCGAAGTCAACGAGGGTACTATTGTGAAAAAGTTAAAGCCTCGAGCTCGAGGACGTAGTTATCCGATCAAAAGACCCACCTGTCATATAACTATTGTATTGAAAGATATATCTAAAGATCAAGACTATTTCATATGGTTAAGAAAAACGGGATATGTATATATAGATAAATATACGGATGTTAGAGAGAGGTATCTATGTATGGTAGAGCACGAAAGACTAAAATGGGCTAATGAAGAAAGCGAGGGTGTATGGGACAAAAAATAAATCCACTTGGTTTTAGACTTGGTACAACCCAAAAGCACCATTCCCTTTGGTTTGCACAACCAAAAAGTTATTCTGAGGGTCTACAGGAAGATCAAAAAATACGGGATTGTATCAAGAATTATGTACAAAAAAATATGAGAATATCTTCGGGTGTAGAGGGAATTGCGCGTATAGAGATTCAAAAAAGAATCGACCTGGTCCAGGTCATAATCTATATGGGATTTCCAAAATGGTTAATAGAGGGTAAACCGAGAGGAATTGAAGAATTACAGATCAATGTACAAAAAGGTTTTAATTCTGTGAACCGAAAACTCAACATTGCTATTACAAGAATTGCAAAACCCTATGGAGACCCTAATATTCTTGCCGAATTTATAGCTGGGCAATTAAAAAATAGAGTTTCATTTCGAAAGGCAATGAAAAAAGCTATTGAATTAACTGAGCAAGCAGATACAAAAGGAATTCAAGTACAAATTGCAGGACGTATCGACGGAAAAGAAATTGCGCGTGTCGAATGGATCAGAGAAGGCAGGGTTCCCCTACAAACCATTCGAGCTAAAATTGATTATTGTTCGTATACAGTTCGGACTATTTATGGGGTATTAGGCATAAAAATTTGGATATTTGCAGACGAGAAATAATCAAAGATCTCTTCTTTTACTTTTCTATCTAGCACTGGACAAAAAAAACCTTTCATTTTTTTCTCTTTAATCTAAAATGATTAATTTCAAATCTTCTAATTCTATAGGGTTAAATAAAAATTAGATTGACCCTTTGGTATAATTGCTATGCTTAGTGTGTGACTCGTCGGTTTTTTTAGTTTAGATTAGATTAAAAAAGGAAAGGACGGCCCCAAAGTCTGAACTAAGAACTATGTAACTAATAACCAGCTCATTGCTTCGTATTATCGGGATCCAAAGAAACAGTCACTATATGATGTATTGATCATATCGTTGTAGCAACTGAAATCTTTTTTATATTACATATACATAAAAGAAAAACCAATCTGATCGTGGATTGTGATGTGAAACAAAAAAAAGGATGTGGATAAATGGAAGGGGGAGAGAAAGAGAGAAGGAGAATATCAATGATATATGATTCCAATATGTATGGTCTATGAATAATCTCATACAAAGGCAGTGTAATAAAGCATCAATATGGATTCGGCCATAATCATAATTAATCATTAAATGAATCCGGTTCATAGGAAAAAGAAATACAAATAAAAGAGAGCTTCGAGTCAATAAAGACTGAGTAGATTGACTCAGGAACAACAAATTGAATTAGGAGCTCCGTTGCAGAGTTCAGGCCTAGCCATTAACCAAGAAGTGATGGGAACGACGGAACCTATGACTGCAGAAGATTCCATTGAAAACGAATCCTAATGATTCATTAGGTGGGATGGCGGAAAGAACCAGGAAACCTATTCATTTATTCTGAGAGGTCAAGGACTGACCCTACGAATTAAACAGATATTGAAAGAGTCAATATTCGCCCGCGAAGGCCTTATTGGATTGCTAAGTTTTTTGGATTCAATAAAGGTCAAAATAAAGATTCGTAAAAAAAATTCTATATTCTAGAGGTATATTTCCGGTTGTATATAAAACCCAAGATATATAAATTTTTACGTGACAGATTAGATCTCAAAAAACCTATGATTCAGTCTATTAGAAATTCAATACATATTCGTAATATTATGGAATCATTTCATTCGCGAGGAGCTGGATGAGAAGAAACTCTCATGTCCGGTTCTGCAGTAGAGATGGAATTGAGAATAACAAACAACCATCAACTATAACCCCAAAAGAACCAAATTCCGTAAACAACATAGAGGAAGAATGAAGGGAATATCTTACCGAGGCAATCATATTAGTTTCGGTAGATATGCTCTTCAGGCACTTGAACCGGCCTGGATCACATCTAGACAAATAGAAGCAGGGCGACGAGCAATGACACGATATGCGCGTCGTGGTGGAAAAATATGGGTACGTATATTTCCAGACAAACCTGTTACATTAAGACCTACAGAAACGCGTATGGGCTCGGGGAAGGGATCTCCCGAATATTGGGTATCTGTCGTTAAACCGGGTCGAATACTTTATGAAATGGGTGGAGTATCAGAAATTGTAGCCAGAGAAGCTATTTCAATCGCTGCGTCCAAAATGCCTATACGAACTCAATTCCTTATTGCAGAATAGGGATGTGCAACCAAAGGAAAGGAGTCTTTGTGATGAAAAAACAAACAACCGCAGGCCTTTTTTTCTGGACAAAAAATATTTCTTTTTTCTTTTGCCCTTTCTTTGCATTGAAAGAAACGATAAAAAATAATGATATGATTCAACCTCAAACCCTTTTAAATGTAGCGGACAACAGTGGGGCTCGAAAATTGATGTGTATTCGAATCATAGGAGCTAGTAATCGTCGATATGCTCATATTGGTGACGTTATTGTTGCTGTAATCAAAGAAGCAGTGCCCAATATGCCTCTAGAAAGATCAGAGGTGATCAGAGCTGTAATTGTACGTACATGTAAAGAACTTAAACGTGACAACGGTATGATAATACGATATGATGACAATGCCGCAGTTGTCATTGATCAAGAAGGAAATCCAAAAGGAACTCGGGTTTTTGGTGCGATCGCTCGGGAATTGAGACAGTTGAATTTTACTAAAATAGTATCATTAGCTCCTGAGGTATTATAAATACTATCTAGAATAAAGACTAATAGACAAGCCCGTGATATGATAGAGTAGGGTCTTGGGAATGAATTAAATTAATTTTGTAGATTATGTATCACGTATATCCCTTAACTTTATAATAAAAAAAATAACGAGCATGTTGATTATATTAAAACTCGGAGGCACCAATAATTATAGTTCATCATGGGTAGGGACACAATTGCTGACATAATAACTTCGATACGAAATGCTGACATGGATAAAAAAGGAACGGTTCGAATAGCATCTACGAATATTACCGAAAACATTGTGAAAATCCTTCTACGAGAAGGCTTTATCGAAAACGTGAGAAAACATCGAGAAAGCAACAAAAATTTCTTGGTTTCAACCCTTCGACATAGAAGGAATAGGAAAGGGCCATATAGAACAATTTTAAAACGTATCAGCCGGCCCGGTCTACGAATCTATTCCAACTCTCAACGAATTCCTAGGATTTTAGGAGGAATGGGGATTGTTATTCTTTCTACTTCTCGAGGTATAATGACAGACCGAGAAGCTCGGCTAGAAGGAATCGGAGGAGAAATTTTGTGTTATATATGGTGATCTTTCTGATATCTGAATTGAATTGGTAACTTCCTATATTGCGAAAAAAAAAAAAAAGAGGAAGGACTGGTTGCCTAATATCACTCCTCCTCCATTAGTTGATACTTCAAGGGGGTTACCTGAAATGAAAGAACAAAAATGGATTCATGAAGGTTTAATTACTGAATCACTTCCCAATGGCATGTTCCGGGTTCGCTTAGATAATGAAGATCTGATTCTAGGTTATGTTTCAGGAAGGATCCGACGTAGTTTTATACGGATACTACCAGGAGATAAAGTCAAAATAGAAGTAAGTCGTTATGATTCAACAAGGGGACGTATAATTTATAGACTCCGCAATAAAGATTCGAACGATTAGGTGTATTTTTTTCGACATTATTTTCGTGGGGATACAACTCGAGGTTCAAAATTCCAAGAGACTTATTTTCTTCCAAGGAGTAGATTCGGAATTAAGGTAAGGAATGACAAATATGAAAATAAGGGCCTCTGTTCGTAAAATTTGTGAAAAATGTCGACTGATTCGCCGTCGGGGACGAATTATAGTAATTTGTTCCAACCCGAGACATAAACAGAGACAAGGATAATCCTTCGAAAAAGGACCCAACGTACAAATA
>JAJJMC010010018.1:5710-10710 GCA_023531435.1 Papaver californicum | reverse complement strand
GCCTTATATACCGCTTTTGGGCAACCCTCTCAACAACTAAGAGATCCATTCGAGGAACACGGGGACTAGTTGAAGTAATGTAATGAGCCTCCCTATAGGGAGGCTCATTACATTACTTCAATTGAGATAATGAAAAATTATTTCTTAGTCGGAACCTTAGGTGGTTCTCGAAAAAAGATAGCGAAAAAAATAATCCCTAGAGTCGAGACTAAGAGGAATGTATAAACCAATGCTTCCATAGATTCGATCGTGGTTTACAATTATAGCTTCCACACCTGTTCATTTGGGATCAGCTCCCAGATAAGATAAAGAAAGGACAAGAATCAAAGAAAAAAAGGTGATTCAAATCAAGATTTCTCCAGTACCTTATGTTATGTTAAATCACAAAAAGAAAATAGAGTCGAAAGAAACCGGAGCAATGTTGTCTCAGACTACCTGTCTCCTTGTAGTTGGATCTCCAAGTTTTTGGAATGCTCCAAATTCCACTTGAGAATCCAAATCTGGGTCAATACCAGCAAAAACATCTCTGAACAAAGTTCTAGCACCATGCCAGATGTGTCCGAAAAAGAAGAGCAAAGCAAATGAGGCATGCCCAAAAGTGAACCAACCCCTTGGACTGCTACGAAAAACACCATCGGATTTCAAAGTAGCACGATCTAATTCAAAAATCTCGCCCAATTGAGCACGTCTAGCATATTTTTTCACGGTAGCAGGATCGCTATAACTGACTCCATTCAGTTCACCGCCATAGAACTCAACAGTTACACCTACCTGTTCGACACTATACTTGGATTCTGCCCTTCGAAAAGGAACATCGGCTCTCACAATTCCGTCTCCGTCTACCAAAACTACTGGAAATGTTTCAAAAAAAGTAGGCATGCGACGTACAAAAAGCTCATGGCCTTCCTTATCTCTAAAGATAGGATGTCCTAACCACCCAACGGCTATTCCATCCCCGCTGTCCATTGAACCCGCTCGGAATAATCCCCCTTTGGCTGGATTATTACCAATGTAATCATAAAAAGCCAATTTTTCGGGAATTTTAGACCAAGCTTCTGATACACTCTGATTTTCGGCTAGCCCAGCGCTAACCCTGCGATATATTTCTTGCTGGAAATATCCTTGGTCCCATTGATAACGAGTAGGACCAAATAATTCGATCGGGGTTGTTGCTGAACCATACCACATAGTTCCAGCAACAACGAAAGCTGCAAAAAAGACAGCAGCGATACTACTGGAAAGGACAGTTTCAATATTACCCATACGTAATCCTTTGTATAGACGTTGAGGCGGGCGGACACTAAGATGGAAGAGGCCCGCTAATATGCCTAAGGTACCTGCTGCAATATGATGAGAGGCTATTCCTCCCGGAACAAAAGGATCAAAACCTTCTACACCCCACGCAGGATTTACAGATTGTACTTTTCCAGTCAGTCCATAAGGATCGGACACCCATATTCCAGGACCATACAAGCCTGTTACATGAAATGCGCCAAACCCAAAGCAAGCGACCCCTGATAGAAATAAATGAATTCCAAAGATCTTGGGCAAATCCAAAGAAGGTTTTCCTGTACGTTCATCACAGAAAATTTCTAGATCCCAATATACCCAATGCCAGATAGCTGCCAAGAAGCACAAGCCAGAAAACAAAATATGTGCCCCGGCCACACCTTCGTAACTCCAAATACCCGGATTCGTTATAGTCCCTCCTGTGATACTCCAACCACCCCAGGAATTCGTTATTCCTAAACGAGTCATGAAAGGTATAACGAACATACCTTGTCTCCACATTGGATCAAGAACTGGGTCAGAGGGATCAAAAACAGCTAATTCGTATAGAGCCATCGAACCGGCCCAACCAGAAACTAGAGCTGTATGCATTATATGGACAGAAAGTAACCGGCCGGGATCATTCAATACAACGGTATGAACACGATACCAAGGCAAACCCATGGAAATACCCCTTTATCAAAGAAAAATAGATACTATGTTACTTTATCGCATTGGAAAAGACTCTGCTTATGCTATGGACTTCTCCTTTTCAATGGATTATCTCGGAGCAAGGGTGCATTTATATTGCATTCCGTTGGTAATAACAGAAAAATTCTGTTCGTAGGAACAAAGAGAAGCAAATCTATTCTATACCCGATAAGTACCAATACGCAATGGGGGGATGGGTCCCATTTTAGATGAGTGAATTAGAGATGCTTGTTCATCATTTGAACATCGCAGCTCATTCATAATAATTTTTTTTATTCATTCCATCTTCTTCGATGAACTTTACAATCTATGGATAAAACCCGAAAACATAAATATTATGAAAAAAAGAAAACCCGTTGTTACGTTTCCACATCAAAGTGAAATTTTAGTACTTAAAAACCTTTTTCTTTCATTTAATGCCTATTGGTGTTCCAAAAGTACCTTTTCGGATTCCTGGAGAGGAAGATTCGGTTTGGGTTGACGTATAGTGCGACTTGTCAGACATATTGGGTCATATGGGATTTCCCCGTTTTCTCCCCCGATCGAGATATCCTCTGTTTCACCCAAGAAAGATTGATTGAACCATCAATAATTTGAAGCGTGAAGTGCAATTAGAGCAATTTATTTGGGGGATCAATATGCATTTTTCAATTAGAAGAATTTATGGTTGGCTTGGTTGGACCAAAAAAATGAAGTATCCAGGCTCCGTTCAAAAAAACCCAATCGGTAAAATATGTATGATTACCTTTTGTATCATAAAGAATTCCTATATTATACCAGCGACCTCAAACCGCCAATCAATCGACGGAGTGAGTCATCATACTTTTCCAGTGATTGGCGGAAGCGGAAGACATAAAATGAATAAAAAAAGTATTAGCAAACAAAAGAAGCGGTATTGGGATCATTTGTCCTATATGTGCAAATAGAGGTCGGGTAAATCTTTCCCCGGAGTAGAGCATAAACCTAAACGAATTGAAGAGGCCCATTCCGGAACAAGAAAATGACATCGTAATCGGAATTGGATTTCGATGAAACAATATATCAATGAGGGTAAATTTAGTGAGCTCTTTTTAGGGGTAAGTGAGTCAAAACCCTGCTCTGCTTTCTTGAAAAATAGAAGACTAAAGGCCCTTCATTCATTAGGAGTTAGAAAAATCCTCCTATGAAAAAAGGGGAAAATAAAGAGGGCTGGAATCGACACATTGATTCTTTTTTTTTGAACCGTATGCATCTAAAGGTGCGTGTACGGTCCCTAAGGGATACAATTTTGTCCTAATCAACCGACTTCATCGAGAAAGAATACTTTTTTTAGGCCAACAAGTCGATAGCGAGATCGCAAATCAACTTATGGGTCTCATGATATATCTCACTATAGAGGATGATACAAAAGATGTTTATTTGTTTATAAACTCCCCCGGTGGGTGGGTAACACCCGGAATAGCTATGTATGATACTATGCAATTTGTGCAACCAGATGTACATACAATATGCATGGGATTAGCCGCTTCAATGGGGTCTTTCGTCCTGGTCGGAGGAGAAATTACCAAACGTCTAGCATTCCCTCACGCTTGGCGCCAATGAGTTTTTTATTTGAGAGAAAAAAGAAGACTATGCCTTCGCCAGATAAAATATGAAAAATAAAGTAATAATAGCATGGCACTTCGAGTTCGATATGAGCAAACCATCATTGTTCTTTTATAACATGAGATTCCGTATCGAGAGAGTAGTATGAGACAAAAGGAATTTCTGATTTGATTTTATCTATCGGGGTTCGATTTCAGCGTCACAAACTTTTTTGTTTTCACATCACACATCAGAGGGCTCTTTCCTATATTTCTGTTACGAAATAGTATTAAAATGAAAAAACATACACAAGATTATCCTTTCCCTATTTGATCGGATCAAAAAGAAACTTTGGGATTGCTGAATTACAGACGAGATAAATATATAAAGCAACGGAACCATCATAGTATTTTTTAACTCTCCCGAAAGAAAGGGTGGTAAATGGATTATTTACCGATCTGGGTTTGATAGATCCTCCACTTTAGGTAAAAGTAGATTCCATTCTAGAGCCGTATGCAATGCGCAAAAAATGCCTGTACGGTTCTTCAATTCGATTTTTTCTTGTCTCTTTCTATCATTGAGACAGAGGAAGCATTCATTATGTTATATCATCAGGGTAATGATCCACCAACCTGCTAGCTCTTTTTACGAGGCACAAACAGGAGAATTTGTCCTGGAAGCGGAAGAACTGCTGAAACTTCGCGAAACCCTCACAAGGGTTTATGTACAAAGAACGGGCAATCCATTATGGGTTGTATCCGAAGACATGGAAAGGGACGTTTTTATGTCAGCAACAGAAGCCCAAGCTCATGGAATTGTTGATCTTGTAGCGGTCGAAAATACCGGGGACTTCACGTAAATCTGTGATTCCATTCCGTTTCGAACCATAATTGACTGAGCTATGTTATTTCCTATTTTATTTTCTTACCGAGGTTAAAAGTGGTAGTGGGAAAATATTCAATGAAACGAGAGGAATTCATAATCATCCGGTTAGGATCGATCTAAACCAGCCCATTCTGTATACGATCCAGCATGCCAACTATTAAACAACTTATTAGAAATACAAGACAGCCAATCAGAAATGTCACAAAATCCCCCGCCCTTCGGGGATGTCCTCAGCGTCGAGGAACATGTACTAGGGTGTATGTGCGACTCGTTCAGATCATGAACTGGAACAAAAGAAAGGAGATTTTTTTGACAGTATCAATGATCGGTACCAATGAATAGGAATGGAAAAACCCCATATCACTATCGAAAAAAGGACCTCTATTGTGTATGAAATTTATGGTTTCCTTTGGTATAAATCCAATCATCTCAACTGGAGATGAGAAGCAACTCCCCATTGGTAGCAAATGGTTATCCATTAAGCGGGGGAATGGAATGGTATTTTAGAAGCAGAAAGATTATGCTCCCATTCTTGCAAAAACGGACTAACAGGGTCAGCTACCTAACCAACC
>JAJJMC010010016.1:6091105-6109439 GCA_023531435.1 Papaver californicum | reverse complement strand
TCCGGGAAAAAAATCCCACTGTAAACTGGGAGAGCTCCAATGGAGTTCAAATTTTGGTAACCTCAAATCCATGAATAAAAATCCTCTCAATTTCATCACCCGTGGAGGTAAGCCATTAAGGGCTGAACCACGTTAAATCTTGTGTGCAATTTCTCTTCTTTTTGTTCAACTTAGATGATTAAATTAGGTTGTTTTGGGTTGGAGGATTTCTGCCCAAACATATATTTTGCATCTTATCAAACTCTAAGTTTGAATGTTTTATTCTGTAAAGATTAAAGAAGAGGCTAAGCGTCTTATTGCTACAGACATCTACCTGAAACCGTCTTATAGCCAGACGTGTCTATTAGTAGAATATTTGAAAAAATAACGGTATTGGTTGATTATAACATAACAAAAGAGGTGACTATTCGTATAACTTAGGCCAAACTCCACAATAACAGAAAAACGTATCTTTTCTAAAAAAATAATAAAACGAATTAGATATTCCACGTGGCAACATATATTTTCAGGAAACGTAAAGGTGAATGTGGGTGTACCACATCAGCCAAAATTTTCTCTTCTATATAATAAGGTATAGATGAATCCCTCCACAAATTAAACCGTCACGATTCAATAAAAAAGTTTCACGTTGCTCTGACTCTTTGCCCTACATCTCAAGCCCTTTCCTATGAGATTCTATTTGTAAGTTTTTCTGCTTATTACAGATGTTCTTTTTAAATGGTTCTTAAAATTATGTTGCATCATCATTGTCGTGTTGAAGAATTCAATACCACAAAATGGATGAGGACCAAGGTGAAAGTCCACCTATAGTGTAGATTGCATATCATTTGAACTCAGACTTAAACACCGTTAGTGGGAAATCGCAATCACCTCAAGGTCATTCATGCAACACCATTCTAGGTTATTTCTGTAGTTCTTTTATAATGTAAGATGTGCCAAAAGAGCCAAAACTCACGACTCAAACAAAACTATCATTTTGCCAATTATAAAAACTCACATTATTATTCATTGACAACACATCCAAGTTGGTTACTTCGCTGTCCCCCTTGAAGTCTTGTTCATTCTACTTTTTTGATATTCGGACTCAAGTCATCCATACCTGCCCTTATAATCCATTTGAGGAATACGATTGAAGGTCTTTCCTTTGGAATACTTTTGGAGGGACTGCATCGAATTTGTGAATCCATTATAAGCATATGCATGAGAATGGAAAGGGGCATAATAAGCACATTATATGATTAGCATGATGGTAATCTTCTCCTTAAAAGGTTAATTTTATACGCATCCTCGTTGAACGGTGAAAAATCTACCTCACCATTTAACGATGAATATTACCCACTCTCAATATTACTTAAACCCATAATTCATAAATGGAGAACGATCACTCACCTTTTTATATCTTTTTCGGTAAAAATTGATCTGACGAACGAACCAGATTTAATCTTTTGAAATCAATGGCGATGATCAAATGTGAAAATTTTAGAAATCCTCATTAAACCTAATCATCTCAGAATTTATCACACACCTTCAACTTCAAGGTAATTCTTTCCTTTGTAAATTTCATTGTTGCCAATAAATTTATTGATTTTCGTATAATCCTTTTGAGTTCTTTATATCTAATTTGATACTTGATTTCGATACATAGTTCTTCAATTGCTGATTTATTTATTGACAAACCTGTCAAGTGATGCATAACAAAAAAGATAAGATTTTTCTTTGTTCTTATTTTGTGATACACATTTGATTTTTGATACTATATATGTATTTAGGTTTTTTATTTGTTTCGATGGGTTATTTACAGGTTGGTGGTTGTTCAATAAAAGTCTGAGAATTGAGGTGATTTTATTCTAGCTTAATCTTATTTCGATTACTGATTTTTCTCTTATTACAAATCATCTAAATTTCTTAATCCCACTGTTTGGTTTCACAATTGGGTATTGGTTATTGATTGATTGAGTTAAGAATTAGGGGTTTCTTCTAAAGTTCAGCTTCACACTCGGGTAGTGGTTTATTGTTTTAAATCCTATTTTTTAATTTTTTTGCTTTTGTTTTGATTTCTGATTGTAGTTTGAATAGAACCCAAGAAAAGAATTTCCTTTGTTGTCAAACTTGATGATGTAATGGTGCAATTGGTTTTAGAATACACTAAATAGATGGTAAAATCTGTGATATGTATTTTCCTCAGAATAGTAAGACACTTTTCCTTTTGATTCCAGTATTTGACTGATTTCGAGTATAATCCCTCTCTTTATTTCTGAATGTGGAAAATTCACCTAGGTCATATTAGACCAAGTATCAAGTGTATTCTACATGGTTCAGTTAGGCGTCATTTGTAGCTAGCTATTAATGTTTCATGTTAGAGGGTCACTTTGGGGGGTGGAAATACAAATTTCAGACATCTTAAATAACGATTACATTTTGAAGGCTAATATAGGGGCTCCAAAATCCTGGAGGGGCTCCAATAATAAGACGAAATAGAGACATTTTGAAGTAAAACTCAAAAACCCCTTATCCATAATATTTTCACAATACCCAAACCACCCCTGATTAGTAATCTTAATTACATTAATTAGTTAAGATTAAATTAAGCTAATCATGATTAATTAAACATAATCTTGTATTTAAAAAACTGAATTCAATTTTTTTTTTTGAATTTGTGTTTTGTGGGAAGAAAAACTAGATGAAATTTAATAAAATTTTGTCGTTTTTTTTTTAACCCTAGATTTTGATTCAATCCACCATAGTAGCATTGAGTATACCTCTAGCTTAAACTCTTGATCTTTTTATGGCTCAAATTTGATGAAATCACGATTTGAAAGATGTATTTTTTTTATTCAGAGAAACTTACGGTTGGGTTTCATGTCGAACCCAACCGTAACACCAAGAACACCCCAGATTTACGGTTGGGTTTCCAACCAAACCCAATCGTAACTAATTTTTACTTCATATTACGGTTGGGTTATTAAACAAACCCAACCGTAACTTCAAATGTAGGAGATGAAGATTCAATTAAGATTTACGATTAGGTTTTTAACCAAACCCAACCGCGAACTAATCTTTAAACACCAATCGTAAAATTAGATAAATATATTTTAATATTTTTTCATTTCTATCTTGTATAGAATTGAAAGACGAAGCTAACCCAAAAAAAAAATAAGGTTAATCGGACATCGTATGAAGGAGTTATGATCAAAACAGTGAAATCTATTTGTATCCAAGAATAGTTACGGTTGGGTTCGCCAATAAACCCAACCGTAAATTTGGCAATGAAGCCCAAAAATCTCAAATTTACGGTTGGGTTTATTGGCGAACCCAACCGTAAATATTCCTGGATACAAATAGATTTCAACGTTTTGATCATAACTCCTTCATACGATGTCCAATTGACCTCATTTTTTTTGGGTTAGCTTCGTATTTCAATTCTATACAAGATAGAAATGAAAAATCTTAAAATATATTTATCTAATTTTACGATTGGGGTTTAAAGATTAGTTACGGTTGGGTTTAGTTGAAAACCTAACCATAAATCTTAATTGAATCTTCATATCCTACATTTGAAGTTACGGTTGGGTTTGTTTAATAACCCAACCGTAATATGAAGAATTAACCAATTACGGTTGGGTTTTACCTTAAAACCCAACCGTAAGTCGAAGAAAAATAAAGAACACCATTTTTTTCCCATAGCTACGGTTGGGTTTTCCCTTAAAACCCAACCGTAAGCCATCCCTTGGAGCATTGAGTTTAAGGTCAAATTTGGGTTTCAAAATCAAAAAAGTGAACTTATTCAATCATTTTAACTAGATTGAAGGTAAATTGGGTCATTCAAACAAAGAAAAACTGAAAATCACACAAATTAGAGAATCCAATTTTGTGGTATCCAATAGAATTTACGGTCGGGTTTTGGGTTAAAACCCAACCGTAACTTATTGTGTTAGTTTTTCTTACACTTTCAACATGTATTTACGGTTGGGTTCTTCCTAAAAACCCAACCGTAACCCAACCGTAATATGAAGAATAAACCTTCCCCAGATTTACGGTTAGGTTTTCAACCAAACCCAACCGTAACTAATCTTTAAACCCCAATCGTAAAATTAGATAAATATATTTTAAGATTTTTTAATTTCTATCTTTTAGAGAATTGTAAGACGAAGCTAACCCAAAAAAAAAATAAGGTCAATCGGACATCGTATGAAGGAGTTATGATCAAAACAGTGAAAATCTATTTGTATCCAGGAATAGTTACGGTTGGGTTCGCCAATAAACCCAACCGTAAATTTGGGCTCAATGAATCCCAAAAATCTCAGATTTACGGTTGGGTTTATTGGCGAACCCAACCGTAACTATTCCTGGATACAAATAGATTAGTTTATCTAATTTTACGATTGAGGTTTAAAGATTAGTTACGGTTGGGTTTTGGCTTAAAACCCAATCGTAAGTCTGGAGTGAAAGTTAGAGAGTTTTACGGTTGGGTTATGGATTAAAACCCAACCATAATATCCTTAAATATTCATCTTCTACCCTACAATTTACGGTTGGGTATTGAGGAAAACCCAACCGTAATACTCAAGAACATGATGGCTTACGGTTGGGTTTTACACACGAACCCAACCGTAACATCAACTGTGTCCAATTTTTTAAAACTAAAAACACGATCAAACATGCCAATCAATCAATTAGAAGTTCTAATAATAACATGGGATTTGTTCAATTCCTTAGATACACCATTGGTGGTTGTTGCGGTGATTGATTTTGATTTTGATCACCGATTTCTTGATTAATATCTTGATTAGGTTCAAAAGAGGAATGTTGATTGCCATCACTACTACCTTCTACCGCATTACTATGATTCTTCATCACGAATTGTTGAGTTTAATCGATGAAATTTTTTCCGAATCGACGATTAATCGAGAGGTTTTTAAGAGGTTTTTGAGATTTTGAGTTAATGAAATGATTAGTGTTTTAATGTTGTTTAGGTTTTAATTGAGTAAAGGGTAAAATGGACATTTAATTTTGCCCCTAGGACACCCCTTAACGAAAAATTGGGTCACCTCGCCTCGACTAGGAACCCCTCCAGGATTTTAGAGCCCCTGTATCAAGCTTCTACATTTTTTAAGCGTAGTTCATGCAAAATTTTGTTTGTTTATAATACTCTATTTTATGTTCATGGGTGTTTTTATTCATGTCTCAGTTGAATAATTCATGTTCCTCTTCAATTTTGTATTTATTTGAGGTGGCATCAATTCTATTCAGCTTATTAACTGAAACAATTGGAAATACAAATTTCAGACACATGTTTTCAGGATTGCGATATCTACTATTGAAGTGCCTTCAAGATGAGACCGACAAACGAGTTTGGGTTTCTGCTCTCAAGTAATAACTTCATCCCGTTACACAACATGTGATAAATTTCTGTTGGTATAGAACATTATGGCTACGTTTGATTATCGACATTCTCGAAGGCGCATACATCAAGGAAAGGTAAGGGTTGTGTTATATTTTTCCTTAAAAATAAGAGATTGTATCTCTGTTTAGATGAACCCGGGATTCTATTCAATCTTTACAGTCAGTTTTGTGGTACAGATCTTTAAGATAACATTTCTGCAACTGGAGCATATATAGCTAACTATTATTTTTATGATGATCCATGCAGGATCCTAATGTTTTTATGTGGAAGGCGACATCAATAAAAATCCTTTGCTGAAATGAAAGGTTGTATTTAGCATTCACTGAATGTAGAAAGTGGTTGGTGATGAAGCTAACATGTGGTGTACCAAATGTGAGGAAAAGTTAAAGCACCAGTACTTTAGTATTAAGATAGATTAACATGATACTAATAAGGAAATTGTACGATGCAGGTTTCTACTTCGGTTTTAAGTCGAAGACTCAACTAGCTCCAATGTTTTTGTCATATTAGACAGTGAGGTCCAAAAGATTGTACCCACTCTGCATCTTATACATCTCTTAATGCTCGAAGAGGTACTTTAATAAAAATAAACAACCTACAGTCTCAATTATTGAGAATTAACTAATGTCCATTCATCTTTGTGTATATATACGTTAATATAGATGAATACGACTATGATTTTCTCACATTCTCACTAAATTTGAATGCCGGAAAGGAGAAAAGCTTTTGTGTTAGACAAAGCCCCGCCCCGTCGCGAATTCTTGATTTTGACCAGGAGTCTAAAACAGAGTTTAAAGTTTCACCAGAAAAATTGCAGGGAATGCCAGAAAGGGTAATGGTGTATTTTAAGCCTTTCAACATGATAGATGGAACAATTGGAGTTGGTTGCATATGTGATTAGCAATGACAGCCAACATTATGATTTCTTTTTCTAAGGAAAAATCATCTCAATTTTAACACCAAACCAGGATAATAAGAAGAACCTGCACGAGCCATACAGCCAACATTATGATTTCTTTCTAAGAAAAAATCATCTAAATTTTAATACCAAACCAGGATAATAAGAAGAACCTGCACGAGCCATTTAGGTTAACAAGGTACTTTGAAATTGAGATATAGATCTCATAGTTCCTTGGTATTTCCAGTTATCATGAATGAATGGATGTATGGTATGCTACAAGGAGAATTAATTCTAAAATGGTCATTTTCTTTAGATATAGATTTAGATTTCTAAAATCGCATGTAGTGATCATAATAACTGCATGCAGATAGACTACAAAATCCGAACAAAAGTGAGAAAACAGTGAGGAGAATCCAAGGAAATCGGGTACACGCCAATATATCCATGCGTATGATAATCATATACTAAAGAAATTATCGAGCACTCACAAAAAATGGAGTTGAGATATTACCAAATGGAGAATAGCTTGATGACTGATGTACTATAGTATGACAATCATATACTAAAGAAATTACCGAGCACTCACAGAAAATGGAGTTGCGATATTACCAAATGGAGAATAGCTTGATAATACTATAATATGAGTGGAAGCACGTCGGATTGCGTACCAAAGAGGCTCGCTACTCTTTGAAGCCTGGAAGGGTGTAGTATATCTATGCATAAAATTTTGAAAGGGAGAACTTCTCCCTGCACAAATATGGCCAGTCAAACATTGTGTATCACTTTGTTAGTACCATGAAAAAAAATAACTTTCACAAAGAGACAGTATATATGTGGATAAGACATTATATATCTCTTAACGCCGGAAGAGATACTTTAATAAAAATAAGTGAAAATTGAACTTTAGGTTCCATAAAATGGTACATCTTAGTGTTTAGGTCCAAACTTTGTCCAGCTTTGAGTTTAGGTCCCGGTCAATTAAATGATCAACGTTGACTATGTTGACCGTCCAATCGAGGGTGAAATAGTGAAATGACCAACTGAAATCGATTGTTTGAAATATTTACTAACTCTACCACGTTAAACACGTGGAAGAACTTTAGGTCCCATACAATAAATCATATCATTTAATTGAAATAACATGTGGGTTGGATTTAATCATACCTAATCAAGTTTCTTCACGTCTTCAATTTCTATTTCTCTGGTTCTATGAATAACATGTTTGATCGAGTAGAAAAAAGGATTCTGGATCTGTTTTCTTCTCTTTTCTCTATGAATCTATGGTTCTAATGTGTTTTGTTCTCTATGAATCTCTGGCTCGATCTGTTTTCTTCAAAAAAATTCTCTTCTAATTTCTCTCTGGTAACAGCAAAAGGGCTGAGGGTTATACGAAAAAGGGGAAACAAATCGAAGGTCGAGATCCCTCTGATCCGATTTGAAAGAGAAGGTCGAGATTCTTCCACGTGTTTAACGTGGTAGAGTTAGTAAATATATCAAACAATCGATTTCAGTTGGTCATTTCACTATTTCACCCTCGATTGGACGGTCAACAGAGTCAACGTTGGTCATTTAGTTGACTGGGACCTAAACTCAAAGCTGGACAAAGTTTGGACCTAAACGCTAAGATGTACCATTTTATGGGACCTAAAGTCTAATTTCCCTAAAAATAAACAACTCGGTCCCAGTTGTTGAGAATTTGAATTAATGTCCGTTCATCTATGTGTATTAGTGTATATATACGTTAATATATATGAATACGACAATAATTTTCTCACATTCTCACTAAGTGTGAATGCAGGAAAAGAGAAAAGCTTTTGTGGTAGACCTTTTTGGTTAGTCCTAATTAAAAATTCTCATCAAAACCGGTGTATAATAAGAGTTACATATCAATTTTATTAAAAGAAAAAAAAATCGGAAGATATAACAAAATAGTACAGATGTTTTGTTTGGTGGAGAATTATAACTATTATGAGAAGTTACGCATCGGGCATAAATCTAGGGCACAAATCTAGTAACGTTTATAACTATAATAAATACAAAACTAGTGACAAATAACCAAGGTGAGCTTACCTACTATACAAAAACTCCTCCCATATTTTTTGTTAAAAATAAAAACCATTTGGAAAATAATAAATTCAAAAACCCCATTTCTTTTAATAAGTGTTAATTTTAGTTTTTAGTTTTTTTTTAATTTCCAAAAGTAGCCTTCCATATATATAATAACCGTTTTAAAAGGAAAGAAAATTTCCTCCCATATTCTCTTCTTCTCTTCCAAAACATCTTCTGCTCTTCGTCTGTTTTTCGAAGAAAATTTTATGGATTTTTTTTTGATTCGTCTAATTTTCCCCATTTTATGGGACCTAAAGTCTAATTTTCCCTAAAAATAAACAACTCGGTCCCAGTTGTTGAGAATTTGAATTAATGTCCGTTCATCTATGTGTATTAGTGTATATATACGTCAATATATATGAATACGACAATAATTTTCTCACATTCTCACTAAGTGTGAATGCAGGAAAAGAGAAAAGCTTTTGTGTTAGACCTTTTTGGTTAGTCCTAATTAAAAATTCTCATCGAACCCGGTGTATAATAAGAGTTACATATTAATTTTATTAAAAGAAAAAAAAAATCGGAAGATATAACTAAATAGTACGGATGTTTTGTTTGATGGAGAATTATAACTATTATGAGAAGTTACGCATCGGGCATAAATCTAGGGCACAAATCTAGTAACGTTTATAACTATAATAAATACAAAACTAGTGACAAATAACCAAGGTGAGCTTACCTACTATACAAAAACTCCTCCCATATTTTTTGTTAAAAAAAAAACAAAAACCATTTGGAAAATAATAAATTCAAAAACCCCATTTCTTTTAATAAGTGTTAATTTTAGTTTTTAGTTTTTTTTTAATTTCCAAAAGTACCCTTCCATATACATAATAACCGTTTTAAAAGGAAACAAAATTTCCTCCCATATTCTCTTCTTCTCTTCCAAAACATCTTCTGCTCTTCGTCTGTTTTTCGGAGAAAATTTTATGAAATTTTTTTCGATTCGTGTTTCAGGCATTTTCTCTTCTTCTCTTCTTCTCAATCACTAAAACCAAATCTTATCTTCTTCTCAATCTTCTCCAAAAACGCAGCTCTCTTCGTTTAATTTGAGGAACAGAACACTAAAACCTAGTTCTCTTCGTTTTTGTTTCAGTTTTATCGAAGTACAGAAGACATAAACTCAGCTTCAGATTTTGTTTTTGTTATAGTTTAATCGAAGAACATCCTTTTTGTTTCAGTTTAATCGAACATCAGAAGATAAAAACTCATCAGATATCGTTTTAATCAAAGAACAGAACACTAGTTACTAGTAGTTGAATCAACATTCAGGTAATTTTGATCTTTATGATTTTGTTTGTGTTTTAATTTTCGAGTTTATATTTGTAAATTGATCATATTCTTATTCTGCTGAAGCATTTGTTTTAGTTGTTGAATACGAGTTTAGTTCTTTGTTGTTCTCATTCATCTGATACCAAAATTCAATTTTAATTTTAGAGTTTATGTTGATTATAAAACTCCGATCTATTTGTTTTTATGATTTCTTTTTGTTGATCTTCTTATTCAAGTCTATTGAATTTTCTTATGATGTTGTTGTTGTTGATATTCTTACTACTGAAACCTTTTTTGGTTTCATACTTTTGTCCTGTAGATTAACAAAAATTTTCTTGTTATTTATGTTCTTATTCAAAAATATTTTGTTGTTGTTGTTGATATTCTACTACTGAAACCTTTTTTAGTTTCATACTTTTATCCTATAGATTAACAAATCTGTTGTTATTGTTTATGTTGTTATTCATAAATATGTTGTTGTTGTTGTTGATATTCTTACTACTGAAACCTTTTTTGGTTTCAGACCTTTGTCCTTTAGATTAACAAATCTGTTGTTTATGTTCTTATTCAAAAATATGTTGTTGTTGTTGTTGTTGATATTCTTACTACTGAAACCTATTTTGGTTTCATACTTTTATCCTGTAGATTAATAAATTTGTTCTTGTTGTTTATGTTGTTATTCAAAAATATTTTGTTGTTGTTTTTGATATTCTTACTACTGAAACCTTTTTTGGTTTCATACTTTTTCTTGTAGATTATGGAATCTGTTCTTGTGGTTATATCTCACAAAGAGGATTCGTATCGTTTCGTATTGGTCTACAAGCATCTCTTTTTGATTTGAAGGGTAGTATATGTTCAAGGTGGTGTCAATTCTCTGTTCTTTCTATAGAAATTTTCCATATAGTTGGTGATCAGCAAAAGGTTATCGATTGTGATTTTGATCTCCAATCGGTTGTTGTATTTACTGTTTTTAATAAGCTTTCATCTCTTGAGTTACACATAAGGGATAGAGATGAGTGTTGTAGTTTTAATTCAGGAACTTCAGTAGTTATACCTTTTGAACAACGACGAAGTTCAGGAATTGTATCTTTTGAGAAGCCACGAAGTTTAGGAATTATACCTTTTGATCATGTAGGACTTACAAATTTAGTTTATTATGATGTCAGTAATAAAGTTAAAGAACCTTTGAAGTCTGCAATTTGGTTAGGCATTTTTTAGGGTGTCAATCAGGTGTTTACGGGAGGTGTTCAACAAGTTAGTTCTGATTTGTTGAAATATCATGCAGCATCTGGGTATTTATTCAAGATGACAAGGAATGAGAAGTTGAGGATTATTGCATGTTGTGATAAGAAGGAAGAAGAGAAATGTGAATGACATATATATGATGTTTCTATTGATGGTGTTATAGGTAGTCCTTTTATTATCAAAGAGTTAAATAAGAAGCACACTTGTTGTGGTGGAGTTGTAAACAGACCATATGTGACGAAGAAATTAATTAGTAGCTTGATTCTTGAAGAGATTAAACAGAATCCAAAGAAGAATACAAAAGATATTATGAATCAGTTTACAAGAGAATATGGCTTTGACATTAGTCGTTATTATGCATATGCAGGGAAGAAGCATGCATTGAATATTACATGGGGAGAGATCGAGAAATCATTTATGTATTTGAAATGGTATACCAACAAATTGACTGAAACCAATCCTGGATCTCATGTTGTTTTGGAAGTTGAAAATGGGACTCAAAAATTCAGAGATTGTTTATCTCTTTCGGTGCATGTATTCGTGGATTCAATTGCTGTCGTCCTTTATTATTCCTTGATGCATCCCATCTGAAGATACCTTGGTCATATCATGGCAGCAACGGGTTTAACCGGTAATGACGGTAAGTTTTCTTAAACATTCTTTTTTAACAGTACTTTTTTCATCTTTGGTATGATGAAACCTTTTTTGGTTCCATCATTTTTTTTCATCTGGAATTTTTACTGAACGAAGAAAATGATGGAACCTTTTTTGGTTCCATCATTTTTTTTCATCTGGAATTTTTACTGAACGAAGAAAATGATGGAACCTTTTTTATCAAATGAGATCTTTTAAACATACTAAAATATTTTTTCCTATTCTGTTTCAGAAATTTATTCTTTAGCTTATGATGTTGTTTCATCGGAGAATGACGCGAATTGGAAATGGTTTTTGGAGAATTTGAAATCTATCCTTTCTCCTCTGTGCAAAAAGCTTATTTTTGTGAGTGATCGAGGTATTGGTTTGTTGAATCAAATTCCTTATGTATTCCCTGATTCTGCTCATGGTTGGTGTTATTGACATATGAAGAACAATATCAATACATACTTGCCTAAGGCCAATAAGGTTTATAATAATTACGTACTGGATTGTTTGAAAAATGTGCATATGCTAATACACATACAGAATTTTCAGAGAACTGGGAGAAGTTGTTGCAAGTTAAAAATAAGAAGTTACAAGATTATCTGATTAGAGCTCCTGTTGATAAATGGACAAGTGTTTATTCCCCGGGTTGTCGTTATGGTAGGTTGTGTTCGAATATAGCTGAGAGTTTCAATAGTTGGATCCTTTAAGAGATAGAGAAGCCTATAGCCATCATGGTTGATGAAATCAGAGTGAATCTTATGAATCAAATGTGTGTACGTCGTGAGGAATGTGCAACCTTATTGAAGTGGCGAGAAACTTTATGTCCAGAATTTGAAATTGAGCTCTACAACAACAAGATGCACTGTCGTGAATACAATGTCACCAAGTCGTCGCAACATGTGTTTGAAGTTCATTCGACATTAACACAAAAGGTTGATTTGCAAAGAATAAGATGTTCTTACAATCGTTGGCGAATTAACGGTTTCCCTTGTGCCCACGCTATCCGTTGTATCATGATAAATGAAGAAGATCCTTATAAGTATGTCGAATTCTACTTTACATTAAATTTCTACCGTGAATCGTATGCAAGAGCAATTAATCATGTCCCTACAGTTAATCCTTTGATCGTCTCTCAAAAATCCGTTGTTCTTGGTCCTGATGCTCTACCACAACCAGGTCGTCCAAGAAAGAAGAAGAGAATTCCTAATACAGGTTATGTTCCCAATAAGAAGATGAGAACTTGTAGTAGAAGCCAGTTTTGACTACCCATAACCGAAGGACATGCCCTGTACATCAGATTTGAAGTCATTTCGACTACAATTCATTTTCAGTTTTTGTTTAGACTAATATACGTTTCGATTTATACTTTTTTATAATTTTACAGTACAGTAGTTTCATGCTTTTTTATTTTTATATTAAGTTTGTAAGAGTTACAAGCTTTTATTAATTTTTTGAACCAAGATAGTTTTTTATAGTTTATCACATGCTCCAGGTTTTTTTTCATCTCTGATATGATGAAACCTTTTTTGGTTCCATCGTTTTTTTTCATCTGTAATTTAATTTGAACGAAGAAAATGATGGAACCTTTTTTGGTTCCATCGTTTTTCTTCATCTGTAGTTTTACTGAACTAAAAAAAAATGATGTAACCTTTTTTGGTTCCACTGTTTTTTTTCATCTGTAATTTTTACTGAACGAAGAAAATGATGGAACCTTATTTGGTTCCTTCGTTTTTTTTTCATCTGAAATTGTACTGGACCAAAGAAAATGATCAAGAAAATGATGGAACTTTTTTATCAAATGAGATCTTTTAAACATACAAACTGAGATGTTTTCAAAACATACAAATTTCAATGACTAAAACCTTCAATCCACTTAAACAACTCAGATTCAACTTCAATCCTCTCATCAAGTGATTATTAAGTTAACAAGTGTTCTTAAACAAAAACTAGAATCATTACACAATCATTAAAAATGTCAACTTTTAAGTTGAAACTTTTCCTTCATAGTCTTCAACTTTGTCAATGAGGATCTTGCATGCCAGCTTTGGCCTCATATTCTGCACCCTTTTTTTTGATATGCTCTTCAGATAAAAAATTTCCTTTCAAGAGGCTCTTCATGCAATAGCAAACATGAAGTTCACAATCATTCCTAAAATTAACAAAACAAGATCTTTAAATTAAAAGATTAAAATAAAGATAGTGAAGAGAAGATCTTTAAACACAAGTTCTTTTAAAACACTTACACATCTTGTTGGCAACACAAAGGGTTGTTCAAAACAAAATCATTTGATTGACTTAGCGGGTCTAGAGAGAGCTTTGCAATATGTTGTTTGAATGCTGACACCAATCTTTCTTTCATGCTTTCTGCACTTTTGTTGTACTCATCTTTAGTTTCATCTATCGAGTTATAGTGTGAGAATTCTCCAGTTTCATTATCAAAATATAGCAAAGTCCAGTGGTACGACTTTTCACTAAGTTTTGTCAGCAATGGAATGAATATGAATTCTGGAGTGTAGTCCATGTTGTCTATGAAATCTTCAATTGCATAGTGACAATTTTGTCCTATTGAGTGCAGTGTCTGAAATTCAGTAAAAAATCAAAAATCATTTTTTAATTTGGTTTCAGAAAAACACTTGTATAAGAGAATTTAGAGTATACTTACATATACATATGTGCTAAGGAACACTGCTCTTTTGTACTTAAGAGTACCATCTAGGTTCAACTCTTTCTTTGATATGTTCTTTTGCAATTTCATCATGTAGAATTCAATCATATACACGGCGATCTCACCCTTTCTAGCAAGTTATCCAGATTCCTTCCTGTTATGTACAATGCAAGCTCTTTTTTCTCCCATGCCATGTCACTGTTGTTAAATAGTTGAAAAAAAAGTCAATGGTTAAAGAAGAAGAAAAGAATATGAAAGAAATGTATTCTTTTTTTGGTTCCAAAAAAATGATGGAACCTTTTTTGGTTCCATCATTTTTTTTCATCTGGAATTGTACTGAAACAAAGAAAATGATGGAACCTTTTTTGGTTTCAACACTGATATCATCACCAGATTGATGCCTTTAAGAGGGAGAATTTACAGTTGGAAGAGAATTAGAGATTGAAGAAGATGAATAAGAGAATGAAAAAACTGAAAAGTATGAATGCCACTTACCTTTCATTATGCATTCTAAAATATCTGCACACGACCGGTTTCTGAGTTGAATCGAGTACCTGCATAATTTTCAAGTTGTCAACTGCTTTCAACTTCACCTCCTCTTTATCTCTTTGTTTCTTCTCCAACTGTTTTCTTCTTGTAACACAACGAATCTTTTTTGTTTGTTTCTTTTTAACATCCCCAGGTGTATATTCCTGCATCTTAACAGGTGCTTGCATACTCCTTTTGTGTATCTTCATTCTTGATATTATGTTGCTCACCTTTTGTTCGGGACGGACGTCTTCATGATCAATATCTTCTTTGCCACTGTCTTGACTTTCCGTCAATCCAAAACTGAAATGAGGCATATCATCTTCAAATCAATTACATTTTTTTTCATGTCTACAACTGAGTAGTAGCACATGCCTTGACTTTCTTGCTTTGATGTAAGAACCTTTGGCTTTGAAGAAGAACTTTTCTTCAATGAGGCTTCTAATTTCACCTACTCATCCACCTTGATATCTTCCATTGTGTTCGGAGTTAACTCCGAAACTTCTTCAATTACATTATATGTAGCTTGCTTCCCTTTCTTGATTTCAGATTCAACTTCCTCAGCAAATTTCAATTCTTCAATTGTGTTCGGAGTTAAACTCCGAAACCTCTTCAATTAGCTGTTGAACTTTTCCTTCAGAGGATGAAATATTTTCTGGTTCCATCACTTGTTGCTCTTGAAATTTGCCTTCAGAGGATGGAACCTGCTCTGGTTCCAACAAACAACCTTCAAAATCTGAAATCAAACCTTGGATCTGAACTTCATTCTCTGAAACCTTTTCAGGTTCAATTGCACCATCTTCTTGTGTTGCTACTTCATTCTCTGAAACCTTTTCAGGTTCCATTGCATCATCTCTGTTTCTACCTGCAAGATTTATTGAGTTCAAAAAAATCAGATTCACTCACAACAAACAAATCAAATCAAAGTAAATTATCACCTCAGCATCATCTTCAACAAAAAAATCATTTTCTTGCTCAATAACAACATTCTCTTGCTCAATCACAACATTCTCAGCATCATCTTCTTGTGTTTCTTCTTTTCGAAGAACCCTTTCTTTTTCTATCATGTCATCCACAAATAATATAGCTTTGTTTATCATTTCCTGCAACATTAACATATATAACTTACACTAACTCAATAAATGAAACACAATATTAACCAGTGGAATAACACCTTACACTAACTAAATAATTTGAATTATGTTTACTTTTTCATATCATCCATAATTTATCTCTTTCAAGATTTAACATATTGAGTTTAACATGTACGCAAACAGCGTAATAGAAGAAGATATGAAATATATTCCTGATTCGGTAGAAACTCAATATTAACTCACACAAATAAATGAAACAAGATTTAACATATCACCTCCACATGTTCTTCAGGTAGCGTTTCTTCACGGTTTGAAACTGTTTCTCTTTCATCTCTTTTACGTTTCCTTCTCACATAAGTCTGCTTCACTGGTTGAAGAGAATGTTGTAACCTCTCCTCAGCATCATATTTTGCTATTATTGATTGATCTTCTTGAGAGAGCCCATTGTTACCAACGGTTGTAAGTTTTTCAATCAACATTCTCGCCCATTTATATTTAGCCTTGTAATTTCCAGTTCCAACATTTTCTTCATTTGCAGGATCTTCATTTCCAGCACCAATCATCTCTTCATTTGCAACACCACATTTTCTTCATTTCCAGCAACAACATTCTCTTCACTTTCATTACCAACATTCTCTTGACTTTTAACACCAACATTCTCTTCATTTACAACACCAACAATCTCTTCACTTGCAGAACCAACATTCTCTTCATCTCCAACACCAACCTGGAGTTCAAGATCAATATACTCTTCAAAAGGAATATCTTCTTCCTCTATGCGTTGTACCAAGCGTTCTTCTTGTTCAGTATATGGATACAAGAATGATCTTTTACGGTTACCCACATTCATCTGCAGTACACAATGAACATGATGAAACTTCTTTTTTATTTTCATTTGGAATAAGTTGTAATTAAATAAAGAATGGAACTTTTTTTATTGAAGCAAAAAAATGATGGAACCTTTTTTGGTTCCATCATTTTTTTCCATCTGGAATTGTACTGAACCAAAAAAACATGATGAAACCTTTTTTGGTTCCATCATTTTTTTTCTTCTGGAATTGTACTGAATCAAAAAAAATGATGAAACATTTTTTGGTTCCATCATTTTTTTTCATCTGCAATTGTACTGAAGCAAAAAAAATGACGGAACCTTTTTTGGTTCCATCATTTGTTTTCATCTGGAATTGTACTGAACCAAAGAAAATGATGGTTATTTTTACCTTTGAGAAAATTTGTGGTTTATTGCTAAGATCATCCAAATTGTTCATCACTACCTTACAAATTCCATCTAGGTCCCATGTAGCGAACCTTGTGTACATCTCGGTACCAGCCTGTCTTAAGGTGATGTTTTTCATCTCGGCAAACCAATGCTGAAAAAAGAATACACAACATTCAAATTAGTTAACAAACTTGGGAAAAATAAAAAACAAGCAACTTATGAATCAAAAGAAATAAAAATTAACTTACCAATGGGTAAATTACGCAACCAGATAAATCATCAACTTGATCGGATTTTCTTATAGACTCAATAAGATGCTCATGGAAAACATCTGGCCAACACACCTTATTCATCTCAAATACTTGGTATAAGTATTTTGAAGTCAGATTCTGCCCACCTTTGTTTGGTACAAAAATTGATACCAAGAGATAGAGGATAAATAACTTGAAGAAGTCTTCAGCTTTGGTTTCATCCGCTGTTGTTTTCATCATGGTTTTGACAATATCAGTTTTCCTCATCTTCTTAGCTCCTTTAAAATACTCAACTTGAAACATGTTCACCTTTTTCTTCAGCTCAACATCTTTGTGTATATATACATTCTTCATCATTTGTAGACCAAAAATGACAGCGAACTGTTCAGGTATTGTCTGTAGTATCATATTCCTTGCACTCATCAATTTGAAACCATCTGGTTTATCACCCTTGACACTTCTATAAAATGACCCTAAGATCATCTAAACTGCTGTTGTCCTTTTCTTTAATCTTTCTTCTTGAAGGGTACCATCAAAGAACGGTTTGAAGAAATGCCAGAATGGACAAGCAACAAGTGCCTTCATGTGTTTTTCTTTAGTTTGTATCAATGCTTTTATCTTTGGTGCCTCTGTACACAAATGTTGCAACGAGCACCTATATGGTTCTGGTAAAAAAAAAATCCCTGTTACAGAATAAGTAAACCATAAGCACAAACATAACTTGTCCCAACCATACACAGAATATGATGAAACCAAATTTGGTTCCATCAAAACAGCCATTAAGTAGAAAAACACTAACACTGTTGGTCACAGCCATACACAGAATAGGATGAAACCTTTTGGGTTCCATCAAAACATGCATTTTCTAAAAAAACACCAACATTGTTGGTCACAACCATACACAAAATAAGATGAAACCTTTTTTGGTTCCATCACAATACGCATTAAGTAAAAAATCACTAACTCTGTTGGTCACAACCATACACAGAATAGGATGAAACCTT
>JAJJMC010010016.1:6058962-6080985 GCA_023531435.1 Papaver californicum | reverse complement strand
GGGATGCCAAGAATGTTCTAGAGAATGATCTAAGATCTTTACAAATGTATGGCTAAGATCTACTTCTAGATTATTCAATACATATCCACATATATCTACACCATTCTAGAATATTCTAAGAAAATGACAAATGAGAGAAGATTCTAGAATGGGAGGCTAGCCATTTAGCCAAAGGGGCTAGCCAAGGTGGTGCACAAGGGTGAGTTAGCCGTGTGTTAAGCTATTTGGTGCATCCTTGTGACACGCTGCTAGGGACGCGCTAGAGAGTCAAGGGCGTGATGGAGAGCCAAGGGACGCACTGGAGAGTCAAGGGAGCGTTGGAGCATGGGACTCGCTGGGCTTAGGGACCTGCCAGGCATTGAGACGCGCTAGGCTTAGGGACCTTCCAGGACAAGGCTACGTCCAAGGGTGTTAAGCTAGGCCAAGACGCGTTATCCATAGTTGTTGGCGCTAGGGTTAGTGCTAAGGTGTTAACGCTTTTAGTGCTAAGGTGTTAAGGTCATGGTTATTACTAGCTGAGATGCTAGCACCGTGGAGGCTTTCCTGGGGATGTGCCTAGCTAAGATATGCCTGGCTAAAAGGAGTTAGCGCTTTTAGCGCTATGGTGTCGAACTAGCGCCAATGTGGTTCTAAGCCAAACAACAGATGCTACCCTGGCGTTAATAGGAGAAAAATAATAGGGTTATCCTAGATCAGAGGCGCAATGCGTCTTTTAAGGCATTGCTCTTGGTTTGTGGCGCGTCTAAGAGGAGTGGCGCATAATTCGTTGCTTTTTTGAGCAAAGCGCTAAAGTAGCATATTTGAGATCAAAAGAGCAATTTGAGAAGCGTTCACTTCGAACGAAGCGTTAAGCTAGAGTGTTTTTTGGGGACTAATCATTAGCTATTCCCGAATTTGATAGATGCTACCAGAACACCAATACGCACTCGAGACAAGTTCAAAAAATTCAGCCTGAAATTTATGCGACTTGAGACTGGTTCAATATGGCATAAATATTGTGAATATTTGAGAGGCTACAACATCAGTTTGGCATGCTTTTAACTATTTGTAGAGACTTTATTCTTAATTCTGCTGCAGTATATCAGTGGAGATACATTATTTCATGTTTTGGTATAAAGTTAGAAGTATGCATATAAATATACGTATATACTTATATGTTCCTGCTGCTAGGCAGAGGGTAATTTTACAACTCTAGCCCTTGTTAAACTCACCATCTATATTAAGTCCCTTGCTTAGTGAAAAACAATAATATTGCGTGGTAAGCACTAGATGGTGACAAGATGCTTATGGCAATTATATATATAATTAAAGTTTTAAGGGTATAAGAAGATATACCTAGCTCATATTTCTCTGACGTTGAGATATGTTCCCCTTAGAACTAACCCTGGCAAGGGTTAGTATATGTCCACGTTCTTGTCAGAAATACTTTCCCGTGAGCAAGGAGAATGTTGGCGTTAAACATCCTTGGGTTTTGAGTATGCAGCGATCCAGTGCTAATGATAACGTCAGTAAGACGACATTAGATAAGAGATAAGACACCCAGAGACGATGTTTTGAGTTGTAGCTAGTAGCAGCAAAGTTGGAGATAGTAGAATCGATAGAAGAAGATGATGGTATATCATAACTGCGGGTGGGGATGGCGGTGGACTTTAGTGCTCTTGTTGTAGACTTGATCATATCAATTCTTTAGGTACAAAATATTTCATTGGTTTAATCATGTATCGGCGAAAGCACTGAACAACAGGGCAGCAAAAGTTGTTGAAGTTTCATACAATGTCGTATTTCGATATTTGACCCCAACTTTCAAAGCCAAGAGACCAAGCTATCATATACAAAAACAATCACTCGATTCGGGTTTTGCTAGGTCAGACAATCATGCATAAACATTTGTGATTAGTAATCCCGTGTGAATTTTCAGATTCTATAGACTTCAATATAAGAGCCATATCTCCTAGCTCTTGTCTTCGATTGGCGCGCCCTTTTGATATGTAATAGCAGAGACATAGATGAACTCTTTTTGTGAAGGATATTTTGCCCCGTTCCTTACCAATTGTTATCGATTTCCGAGTTCTTAGAATGAAGAGGCAATAACAGGAGTAACAACGATATAGAAGAGAACAGACATGATTGTTGTTGGGAGATGGCGCTGTGAGACGTTATTGTAGTAAAGATGTTGTCTTCATGAGGGTGCTAGCTCTGCGAATAGTGTCTCAACTTCCGTAAGAAAATGCACTTCGATAAAAATTCCTTATTCTTTGGGAAAAGCTAGTGCCGGAGAAAATCCAGCTTCGATAAAAATTCCTTATTTATTTAAACATAATACCCATGCATTACTTTCTTCAAATCAAGAAAAATTTGGTAGAGCCAATTCGTCAGACACCCTGTGTACGACCCGTTTTTATCTCAGTTTCTACGAACAATAGCATTCCCAATTAATACTGCATAGAATGGAAGTACTGTAAAGAATGATGGCCATCATAAACTATCAATATAACTTTCCAATGTTCCCATCCATATCCAGTGGCATGCAATTAAATCAACAAGTATAACTACCAGTACATAATTAATCCATTAATTAAGTCATTTGTCAAAAATAAAATAACTATCATGAACTGCATGTGTAAGAATCTCAAAAAGTCTACACACAAAACAAACCACGAATTCATCACTGTATATTATGTAATCTACAATTTCATTTCCATGAATTTCAAACCCATTATCAGAACAATCTTATTCAAACTAGATTTTCAGGTAAATGAAAAATACAACTCAATACCATTACTAAACTTAGGTTTAGATAAATTCCTGCAAACCCATTCAAGCATTAGTCAAAAATTAGGCAGTATGCTATAAACAAAATTGGGGGAAAAGCTCCAAAATTGATATGAACCCTAATTTCTCTGATTTTCACAATTTAATTCAAAAAAGGATTTAAAGTAAAATACCCAATCAAACATGCATTTATTGTGATACACAAACTCGTAAAATGGTGAGAGTCATTTGGATTAATTGGGTGAGAACTACTTGCCACAAATCAAATTCTTAAGTGAAGAACCAAACTTTCTCGACTCCATTTATAAAATCAACGAGCATAAACGTTATTAGCAACTTGATGTAATTACATCTCCACCGGTTATGTGATTTTAATTATGTTCTCTAAATTTTCAGCAGAGACCAAAGAAATAAAAATGGAAGAAAAGGGGAAGAAGAAGAATGAGAAGAAGAAAATTGCCCCTCCCTTCGCTTTCTTTCTGTTTTTGGGTTTTAACACCAAAACAAAATTACTCAATCACCCCTGACTAATTCCTTGGAGGACACATCTAGAGTTTTTATGACATATATTAATCACCACTATTTGTTATACTAAGGGATAATCTAAGAGTGTTAAAAGTATTTAAGTATTAGACTTTTAGGTAATCTGATTGCAATATTCGGTTAATGAGTTTGATTAAACCCAGGTAAAATTTTGGACTGTCATCCCATCACCCCCTAAAAAAGAACTTTGTCCCCAAAGTATAAAATAAAACTTGGAAGTAAGAAGGATTACATGTAGTCGCATTGCAATAACAACCGATGAGTCCAAAACTCACCGTCCCAAATGAACCAAAACTGCTCGGGTACCATCTGTGACGGATCGAATTTTTTTCGTTTCCAACGGTCGGGTTCCGCTTGTTTGGTAAGCGCCGATTTCGAGATTCGCCACTTAAGGAAATAACATTACCAACTTTTACTAAATTTTTTATTTTTCTTTCAGAACAACCGCCCTTTCGGTTCCATCTATACTTCTTAATAAGAAGTTAAACACGATTCCAACATCAAAGGTTATCGAGTCCGTCAAACAGTTTTACAGATTCAAATATCAATTTCGATATTTATTTAAACTAACAAATGATATGAATTACCTCAGTAGGTAACAATAATTTTTCATCTAATGCCAGAGGAGTCGGATACCAGCCACCATTAACTAATGGTCTTTCGGGTTGCCACTCGTAAGTGGGAACTAGCAGGTCTGATAACACACATTGTTCCAGCGATATGTGGGGATGACCAGTCCCGTTGTCTACCACTGTATCATAGACGGTCTTCCGAATAACCACCCGTAGGTGGGATCCCCAGTGGGCCCGACAATTCACTGTACTAAGTGAAGCTCAACAGATCATCTTTTACAAATGATATTAACTGCTCAAGAAAGTTAGTAATCATTTCCAGATCAATGTTATGAACTGTCATCATAAACAACAACCATTCTTCTCATATGATATGAATTGCCTCTAAATGGAAACAACCACCTCCAAGTCTCATTTGGTGATATGAATTGGTGTCCAACAATCACCCTTCATTTCTTATTATTTCTTATTAAATGATATGAACAACCTCAAAAAGGTTATAATCATCTCTCAAGGTAGCATGAACAACCAGTAGACTAACTGCAACTACCTCTTACCAACGATATAAATTGCTAAGAGTGCAATCATCTCCGAATAGATGGTATGAACTGTTTGGCAGTAACCAACTCTTTTCCCGACGAAATGAACAACCTTAAAAAGTTGTGCTGAACCGCATAACGACTGTCTATAGACCCTCTCTGTTACTCGAAGGGATCAAGCACGACCGTAGTTCGTCAACTTATACACCTTAAAGCATTCATTTTTCACAACTGAACTTTTGCAGAGATATTAGTACAAACAAGATGTAGAAAATATGATTCGGCACCAACAACAGAAGAAGTGCATTGTAGATAGCTTAACATGCGCCAAACACAAATGTGTGTATGTCATACACACACATACCATCCGATCAAGTATCCACCCTTTTATAATAAAAACATATTGTTACCGGTATTTCCAAGTTCCAACTGCATACGGGCCAAAAGCAATAACCTTGCACAACAGTTTCATGAGAATTAAAACAATACTTGGGGTGCAGATTACGGCAATATCTATACAAATGATTGTTTGCAATCATCTTTCCAAACTCTCCACAAGCATTAAAATCCTCTTGTGCCATCAATGATAAATAAAGTATATCATTTTACACTGTTGTCCTCACAATCATCCATTCAAAACATTAAAGATGATAAAAAAATATTTCAGTGAACATTTCAAGATACGGTTTAATGATCTGTACGATTGTACAGATTAAATATAATTAAGGAAACCATAAACAACATGATACAACAAACTTAAAACTATTTTTATTGTTCAACAAACAAATTACATAGGATAAAGGATGTTAAGCAGTCATGTAAAGAACGTAAATATAGTAACCAAAGATGCATTCTACAAACTCTAGTAGGCCAAATTTGGTTCTAGCACCATGGGACACCTAGGATCTCTGATCTGATACAAGGAAACTAATCCATGGTGTCTCCTTTTGCACCATGGTTCACCACCACATAAAATGGTGTACTTAAGTGACATGTTTCATGCGGGAACATTAATATAACTACACGTGAAGCCATCAAGTTATCATATTACAATTTCATGTGAGTATTGCAACTACACATAATTCCATACATATTTTAAGTCATCCAACAAGATAAATTAAGGGACATGCAACGTACACCAAATGCTAAATGGTTATACATATATCTTACACATTAAGGTACAAACAAAATCTCATGTATAACATCATTAATATCCAATGTCAAAGGCAAGAAGTCAAAATCCAACATATGGGAAATTTGAACCACTGTGGGTGGTGAATGTTCAGGCAAACCTCATTTAGTTCATTCTCATTTCTAACATAATTCATATACTCGCATACCGACATACCGGTACTTGTAGATCCCAATATATGTATATCAGTTCGCATACGAACCAAACTTGTCATATAAATTAACAAACAACATATCACTGATGCTCGGAACACGACTTACGGATTTACATGTAAGTCCTAGGATAACCATTCTGCCAAATGAAAATAATAGTCCTAATATTTCAATTTTTAAAAAAAAAAGAAAAACATAAATTCTTAGCAAATACAAAACATCCACATCCAGGACCTATTTTAGATAACTAGCATATAAAATTTCATTAATGTATCCTATTTTTCTTTATATCCACCATAATTCGACCAAATTTAGAGCTTTGTAAAAAGATAATTAATCATGTAAACAATAATTTCATTTATTTAAACATAATACCCATGTATTACTCAAGAAAGATTTGGTAGAGCCAATTCGTCAGACACCCTGTGTACAACCCGTTTATATCTCAGTTTCTACAAACAATAGCATTCCCAATTAATACTGTATAGAATGGAAGTACTGTAAGGAATGATGGCCATCAAAAACTATCAATATAACTTTCCAATGTTCCCATCCATATCAATTGGCATGCAATTAAATCAACAAGTATAACTACCAGTACATAATTAATCCATTAATTAAGTCATTTGTCAAAAATAAAATAACTATCATGAACTGCATGTGTAAGAATCTCAAGAAGTCTACACACAAAACAAACCACGAATTCATCATTGTATATTCTGTAATCTACAATTTCATTTCCATGAATTTCAAACCCACTATCAGAACAATCTTATTCAAACTAGATTTTCAGGTAAATGAAAAACATAACTCAATACCATTACTAAACTTAGATTTAGATAAATTCATTGAAGCCCATTCAAGCATTATCCAAAAATTAGGCAGTATGCTATAAACAAAATTGGGGGAAAAGCCCCAAAATTGATATGAACCATAATTTCTCTGTTTTTCACTTCAATTCAAAAAAGGATTTAAAGTAAAGTACCCAATCAAACATGCATTTATTGTGATACACAAACTCGTAAAATGATGAGAGTCATTTAGATCAATTTGGTGAGAACTACTTGCCACAAATCAAATTCTTAAGTGAAGAACCAAACTTCCTCGACTCCATCTATGAAATCAATGAGCATGGATGTCATTAGAATGGAAGATAAGGGGAGAAAAACAAGAATTACATCTCCACCGCTATGTGATTTCAATTATGTTCCCTAAATTTTCAGCGAAGGAGAAAAAATCAGCAGAGACCAAAAAAATTAAAATGGAAGAAAAGGGGAAAAACAAGAATGAGAAGAATAAAATTGCGCCTCCTTCCACTTTCTTCTGTTTTGGGGTTTTAACGTCAAAACAAAATTAATCAATCACCTCTGACTAATTCCTCGGATGACACATGTAAAGCATGTTTAGAATATCAAGAATTTTTATGACATATATATTTTCACCACTATTAGTTAGTTTTTATGATATATATTAATCACCACTATTAGTTATACTAAGGTAATTTAAGAGTGTTAAAAACATTTATGTACTAGATTTTTAGGCAATCTAATTGGAGTAGTCGGTTAATTGGTTTGGTTAAGCCCAGGTAAAAATTTGGAGTGTCACACCATTACCTCCTAAAAAATAATTTTTCCCCAAAGTTCAAAATAAAACTTAAAAGTAAGAAGGATTACCTGTTGTCGCATTGTAATAACACTTGATGAGTCCAAAACTCAAAGTCCCGAATGAACCAAAACTGCTCAGATACCATCTTTAACAGATCGGATTTTTTTTTGTTTCCAACGGGTTTCGGCCCGTTTGGTAAATTCCGATTTCCAGATACGCCACTTAAGGAAATAACATTACTAACTTTCACTAAACTTTTATTTTTCTTTTAGAACAACCATCTTTCGGTTCCGTCTATACTGATTAATAAGAAGTTAAACACGATTCCAACATCAAAGGTCATCGAGTCCGTCAAAATGTTCTACATATTCAAATACCAATTTTGATATTTATTTAAACCAACAAATGATATGAATTACCTCAGTAGGTAATAATCATTTTCCATCTAATGCCAGAGCATTCGGATACCAGCCACCGTTACAGCTAACGGTCTTCCGGGTTGCCATTCGTAAATGTAAGCTAGAAGGCCTGACAACATACACCATTTCACCGACGGATGAGGATGATCAGTCCCGTTTTCTACCACCATTCCAGCGACGGTCTTCCGGATAGCCACCCGTAGGTGGGAGCCCCAGTGGGCCTGGCAATTCTCTGTACTAGGTCAAGCTCAATAGACCATCTTTTACAAATGAAATGAACTGCTCAAGAGAGTTAGTAATCATTTCCAGATCAATGGTATGAACTGTCATCATAAACAACAACCATTCTTCTCATATGATATGAATTGTTTCTATGGAAACAACCATATCCATGTATGATTTGATGATATGAATTGGTATCCAACAATCACCTTTCATTTCTTATTAGATGATATGAACAACCTCGAAGAGATTCTAATCATCTCTCAAGGTAGTATGAACAACCAGTAGGCTAACTGCAACTACCTCTTACCAATGATATAAATTGCTAAGATTGCAATCATCTCCGAATAGATGGTATGAATTGCTTGGCAGTAACCAGCTCTTTCACGGCGATATGAACAACTTTAAGCAGTTGTGCTGAACCACATATCGGCTGCCTACGTACCCTCTCTGTTGCTCGAAGGGATCAAGCACGACCGTAGTTCGTCTACTTATGCACCTAAAATTATTCATTTTTCACAACTAAAATTTCGCAGAGATATTAGTACATAGACATATACAACAAGATATACAAAATATGATTCGTGGGAACGATCCTTACTACGACTATATTACTTGTTAGTTAATTAGTGAGAAATATTTAATTAATTTTTTGCACTTCCGAAACGCATCAAGTACCCACCAGAACATACTCCTATACTCTGAATTGGTAAATACAAAATGTTTATACCACAATTGACTCAACCCTCGTTTAGTTCGACTTATCGCTTAGTTTACATGCACAACGCCAAAATGGTATTTAGAATTTAATTATAAATAATTATGCAACTTGTTAGAAACAAACACTGTATGAATAGAAAATTACCTCGCAATATGGAAGCATCGCAAGGAACAAATACGAGAGAGTTATATTCATGATGAACATTAATAGTATCCTCAAGGAACATAGGGATATCCGTACGCTCCATAAGATCAAGACGCACGGGAAGCACTAACAAGAGATCAACAGTCAAGTTTGATAGGCAGTTGGGCATTTAATGTGCGAGCAAAACGGTCAGATCAACAGTCTGCAGTCTGACGTGACAGATGGCGAGATACTATTTGACGAAGCACAGAGCAATAACTACCATCGAAGCGAGGACTATTTGGCGAGCTGACCAGCGAGGAGAATACCAGGGAAGATATACCCTTCAGAAATAAATCTATAGTAAAGATCCCCTGCAAAGACATCAAGCGAGCGAAGTGATCTGTTTCCCACTTTCATTATTTGCCTATAAATAGGATTATAAACAATAGCAAAGGGGTTGAACTATTTTGAGAGGCCTATACAGAGAACGTCTGAGAGCTATCTTGTACTAGGCTATGAACTTGTAATCATCATCTTCCCATAGTAAAACTACTCCCGTTGACGCAGGTTTTAACACCGAACAACGTAAATCGTTTGTTTCCTTATATTTAACTTATTCGTGTGTGGATCTTGATCATAAAACTTGACTGACAACTCTGATAATAGTTTAGGATTGTTGTTCGGTTGTGTTGTGGGATTTCTTACACCTACATTTTGGTGCTAGAAACATGGATGATAAGACTAGAGGATTTATCTTACCTAAGTGCTTGGTTCTTTAGAAAGAAGTTTTTATCTTGAGTTCTTTATAATTTTTGTTTGAGAAAAAGAGTTAGATCTTGGTCTTTTTGAAAAAGAAATTGTAGATCTGAGTTTCTAAGAGCAAGTATCTAGAAAAGCAGAGATTTATGTGAAGAGGAATCATAGATTTTTTGGTTTTGAAGTATAAAAACACATTTTTTGTTTTAACATTTTTTGAACTTTAAAACTTTGGATTTTATATAGGTCAGTTGGTTATTTTCAAGCTTGTGTTTAAATAAAAATCGTAAGTCTTCAAAACCCTAAAAAAATGTACATCCAAGAGTACTTTCGGAAAGATTTTAAATATTGTTTTTTGTTCTTGATAAGTTTACATCAAAGGATTTTTATTTTTCCAAAAATGCTACCTTCAAAACAGTTAATCATTAGATGTTAAGTCTTTTATCAGAGATTGTTCTCGGATCTATTGAGACAATTATTAGTTTTGGATAAAAAATTAATATCTTGAGATAAGTATCAGATATAGGGTTTAGGAGTTGATTTATCATAATTATTATTGGATCTACATTCAAAAGAATGAATTATAGGGTCCACTTGTGATAACTCGCGGAAAAGAATGGCAAAACCATTTCATTTACTGTGCATATCCCTGGTAAGAAAAGATGGTATCAAAGGCAGATAAAGGAACGCAAAGAGGAACAAGAAAGAACTCCAGAGTCGGATCCAGTAATTTGGAGAACAACAGGGGAAGGATCAACACATACAAAACGGTAGGAAGAAAAGAGCTTCATGACGATGCAAGAAGGATGAGTCCAGTGCGAAGTATCCAACGAAAAGGTGATAATAGAGAAAAAGATTTTGTGTTAAATGATAATGATAAATCTGATGAGGAACGAGAGATGACCGTGGAAGAGTTAAAAGCAAAGCTCGCCAAAATAAGAGAAGCGAATAAGAAATTGGATCATGAGCGAGAGCTGCTTAAACAAAAAAATTTGGAGCTTGCAGAGGAGAATCAAAAACTACAGGAGGAAATCCCTGAGAAGTCAAGTTCATAAGTAGCGCATACTAGTAGGAAAAAAGAACCAACAAATAAGCGAAGAGGGGATCATGGAAAAAGTCCTGAAGAACGTGATGCGAGAAAACGCTGGCTTAAAAAGACTAAGGAGAAGGCTGCGAATCAAGAAGTTTTGAACGAATTGAAGAACATGAGAGCCATGATTCAGAGTTATCGGAACAATGGGAAAGGGCAGCAGTTAACGGATACGATAGCAGAAGCGAAAAGGTCACCCTTCAACGTGGATATCTTGTACACGGATTTACCACCAAAGTGTACGAAGGGATGAAGATGGATCATCCATGGAATCCCAAATATGTCAAAAAGTATTATCCATGAAGCAGATGTGGCAAGCGAAGGCGCTAAAAGAAGATATAATACTACCTAAGAATAATCATATAAATAAGGAAAAAACCTAGATTCCAGGATAGGGCCTCGTGCGATGTGCCCCGAAATCTGTCCATGAGGCGAGGGCAGTTAATACATGAAACATATTATTCACCCAAAAGGCAAGAGGCAAATCGTAAGCCCTATGACACATTGCACAGACAAGTTCTAGGGTTATTCGCAACGGTCACACTGAGTAAGACCTAATGTGCCAGGTTCGGAGGAGATTTCCCCCATAACTATTGGTAAGAGGTATAAACTACACAAGAAGCGCCGAAGTACACGGTTCAGGCATGGATGCAAGGATGTTTAAAGCATTATCCAAGCATTTCCATGATAGCCAAGTCCTTGGTAGTTTATGCCTGATACCTAATACACCCCTCTTAGGGCGTAGATCTCGTACACATAGCCATACAGGCGAATGAATAAGGGGTCCCGAAAAATAACTGATTGTTGCCTAACGGGATGAGAGGTGCTGGGTACACCTACCAGATGTTTGCTTCCTTGAACGGGCTGTCAGGGACATAAAGGCATGTCACCCTCCATTTGAATCAAAGAACTAAAAACGTTACCAATACTAATGGCAGCTCCTGCTAAGGAAATTGTAGCGGCTCCTGCACCTATTGATTTTGCTCCTTCTAACATTTTTTTTCATTCACGATTTTCACTTCTAGATTCATTTTATTGTTGTCTTGTCTATCTACGATATTCATAGCCGATCTTAATAAAGCAATACATAAGAATAGGAATTGAGGTCAACCGAGTAGCCAGATAAGTCTAGGTTGAGAGACTATTGCTCATAATAGTATTTAGACTCGCAACCTCGCCGACGAAGTAAATGGGAATTCGAAATGCACCGCTTCGCAAACAAAGATAAGGCGAGGTCAAGGCCTATAGTTCGTAAAGTATATTCGGGCCTACAACCTCGTCGAACGAAGTAAAAGAGAATTATTATAAGGATATATATAAAGCTTGTTAACTAATATACGTGTATCATTCAAACAGGTAAAAAAGACTAACAAATTGTCAGCTAAAGCGCCCCAAGCTTGGGAGCACCCAGATGTCTAACTAAAAGGAGAAACTTCAACGTAACACTCTTTGCAAGCAAAAAAAGGAAGAAGATAAAAAAGCAAAGGCCTTCATAGAAAAATTCAAAGTCCATCGTCGGCAGGAGTCGTGCCAGCTTTGTTATGATCAGCAGAGGCATCGATTGTATCCTTCGGATAAGGAAGTTATTCATTTGTTTGATAAGCATAATCTCCATGAGTTTCTCCACCCATATCCTCGTCTCCTCTTCTTCGTCAGGTTTATTGTCAGGAAATTCCAAGGTCACTTTGGGAAGGTTGTGTTGTTCGCACATGTTGTTAGAAAATTTTTGATTGTCTCGTAGGAGTCATGGATTTAGAGCCATGAGTCTCGTCGTAAAATAATGCTATTAGTGAATTTTATTTAAATTTATCGTGATAATGACTTAGGTAATGGTGCTGGTAATGAAAAATGGTGCTAGCACGGACGGGTGAACATTGGCGCGGCCAGTGTAAGATGTCATGGAAAGGGAGCATGTCACGTCTAGGGAGCATGTCACGGCAAGGGAGCATGTCATGGCAAGGGAGCATGTCACGTCCAGGGAGCATGGCTTGGCGCGAGAGCAAGGTTGGCACGGGAGAGAAGCGTGACGCGGAAGCAGCGGAGCTAGCGCTGCCGTTAGCGCCT
Source organism: Papaver californicum (assembly GCA_023531435.1). Classification (NCBI taxonomy): domain Eukaryota; kingdom Viridiplantae; phylum Streptophyta; class Magnoliopsida; order Ranunculales; family Papaveraceae; genus Papaver; species Papaver californicum. The sequence continues at coordinate 6,068,212 of JAJJMC010010016.1, read as the reverse complement.
CTGCGTCCCTGCTAGCCCTTCTGCGTGACTTTTACGCGGCTTTCGACTTCGTTGTCTTTGCTGCCTTATTAGTGTGACGCATTTGTGTCAGGAGCGTAGCTAGGGCTTACTAAGGCCTGTACTGGTTGATGCCAGGGATATTGCCTATATGTTATTATTATTGGAATTTTGCTAATGTCATGGCAATAACTATGGCCTATTTAGGGTTTCTCAATCTTGTGAGATTTAATTGTTCGCATTTATGCTTAACTTTTATGCAGTGCATACAGAACATCTTCAAGAGATTCAGCCGTGGAAGTTTGCAACTTGAAATTATGTTTGATGCGACTATGCAATTAAATGGTATGTTGCATCTAGTAGCACATTTATTCGAGTATAGTGTAAAATCCCAGAATGACCATTGTGCCATTTTCGCTCGACTTTTTGGTAAAATGACTATTTTACCCCTGGTCTAAAAATTGATGATTATGACTTTTCCCTTCTATTCATAAAATGATCATTTTTGCCCTTGATGTATAAAATGACTATTTTACCCCTGGTATGAAAATTACCCAAACTGATTTTTTTACCCTTTGTTAAAAATCCACCATCAACATTAAGTCCCATGCTTAGTGCGGAACGAGTAATGTTGCGTGGTAAGCACTAGATGGTGGTCTGCCAAACGAAGTAAAATAAGACTTTTTATTGTTTAATGGTTAGATATCAGTAGAACCGTAGCAGTTCGCTGAGCAAGTTTGGCTCTTTCTGCGATTGTACTCTTAGGTATATGGAGCATACTTCTTCTACCGTAATAACAACAGGAAGGTATTTGGAACATTAGTTGGTTGTAGAGAGTGCCGAGGCATTACTGCTATCAAACACAAAGATGAATGTTAGTTGTGAACACTAAGATGAGTGTTGAGGCAATGATTCTGCCATCAAACACGAAGATGAATGTTATCCGTAAACACTAAGATGAGTGTTGAAGCATTGTTTACCGTCATAACACTGAGATGAGTGTGGAGGCAGTGATTCTGCCGTCAGATAAAGAGATGAGTGTTAACCGTGAACAACAAGATGAGTGTGAAGGCAGTGATTTTTCCGTCAGACACAAAGATGAGTGTTAGCCGTGAACTCTAAGATGAGTGTGGAGGCAGTGATTCTGCCGTCAGACGCAAAGATGAGTGTTAGCCGTGAACACTAAGATAAGTGTTGAGGCATTGCTGCCATCAGAACACTAAGATAAGTATGGAGGCAGTGATTCTGTCGTCAGACACAAAGATGATTGTGAGCCATGAACACTAAAATGAGTGTGGAGGCAGTGATTCTGCCGTCATACACAAAGATGAGTTTAGATTATCTCTGAGACCGGGGCCAGAGACGCAATGTTAGACTATTTTAGATGAAAATAAAATAATAAGGCTTTAGTTGTTAGATATTACCAGAGAATTGCAGGAGGTTTGAACTTTTAATCTCGTCACGTTGGATAGATATGGTTGGCCAAGCAAGGAAGGAAGCCACGGATGGGCGGACAAGAAAAAAGTCTTGACTTGAACGGACAAGTGAGAGGTAGTGTATGGACGGACAAGTGAGAGACCATCTCCTTCTCGGACTTGGTAATTCCAGGGAATAGTTGCTTATATTCTTTTCTTTGCATCATTTGCTCTTGGGGGGATGAATTTGACTCAATTGTTTGTCTCCAATTGGTAGTCTAGTGTTGTTGAAGCAAATATAAGCATTGGTGTAGCCCCATTCTTTTCAGGATGATGCTAGTGGGAGGTCTTGTTGCTATTACTGTTGTTGATCAAATACTTTGGTCGAAGGAGGTGACTGCGTTAAAACTGAAGAAGTTTTCAGTCCCCAGGTGTAGCTACTTTGTCCTGCTACTAGACGAGGGATGGTTTGATAGTATCGCCATGATTCCATGCCTCTAGGGTCTGATCAGGCGAGGGAAGCCAGGAGGGTTGATATCTTCTATTGTTGTTGTTGTCTCTGCGCGACATGGCTGGAACAAGAATTTAAATTAAAGTTGGATCCCTCGTTGGTGCCCGAGATGTTGAGTCGCAACTGGGACGTTCTTGTGAGCATTGATCAAATGAAATTGTGTCTTATCCTGACCTTTTGGCTCATAAGCTTGTTTTTCCCTTCTGGATGTGATGATTGTATGTTTGGAATGCTTATACGGGAGAAGAGGGTGATTTTAAAAGTGTCCAGTTGTCGATGTGGTGCTACGAGTGTCATTGAAGACTATGTTCCCAGAGGCGTCTCTTGAGCTATTTTTTCTGAATCCTTGATTGTCATAGGGGATGTGCTCCGATGAACAGTCCCCTGTCATACTTCTTTTTGGTTACTGAAATTGTATTTTTTGGAGTAGACTTGGGATGCGTCTCAGTCTCGTCAGGGGTTGCAGGCACTTACCATATTTGACGACGTAGTCGGAGTGGGGTGAAGATATAATTTCTTTGGAGAATGAAGGATTTTGTCAAGGTTATGACTCTTTGGTTGAACGTCTTTTCTATGTTGGAGAGGTTCTTGATAGTGAGGAGGAGATCGTGTAAACCTTCAGTCCCCGAGTGTGGTTCATGTGATTCATCAGATACAGTTGCTGAAGATGATGCTCCGAGTGGTGTCGCTGCGTAGGATGTCAATACGATAAAAACTGCACCACTTGAGTACCTGAACGCTGGAGTTTACTTTGACTTCAAGTTTGACAAAATCCGACTCTTAGAGAAAGCTGATACAGATAAGCTTTGTGTTGGATGGCTTCGTCTTTATATTAGAGTCATTCAGGAGAACTTGAAGGAAGTAGGTATGTCTTCGGCTTAGAGGCGATTACCAAGGATAAAGATGACGCTAAAAGACTATCCTGAGAGTTGAGGCTTGCAACTGAAGCCCCTTGCACAGGTGGAGAGAGCATATGATGATGGTACTAAACCAGTCTCCATAGATCTTTTCTAAATAGTAGGTTTTGAGGGTTTTTATGTGTTTCTGAGATACCCAAATTTTCTTTGGTTTATTTTGGGATTTTGAGTATGTAGATTTTGAATAGTTTGCAAGGATTTTATATGGAGAGAAATAATACTTTGTTCAATTAAGTAAATTGAAATCCTAAGTATGAATGTAAAGCACTATAAATATTTTGAAGGAATTGCAAATATTGAGTAAAAGCAGAGAAATATTGCTAGGGGTGGTAAAGTGTTTTAAGCCTTGAAAGCTTTGTCAAGGGTGGTAAAGTGTTTAAGACTTGACAGTTTTAAGCAATTTTCTATGTACGACTACCCCTATTGGATTATCAGTGTTGACAAATTTATAATATCCATCTAATATAGTCTTAATGATCGAATATGGCTTTTCTCCAGGAGAGGCAGTAGTGTCTCTGATCTGGAAAGGGTTGGATTTCGGTATCTCAGGTTGATGACACGTTTTAAAGATGATTGAGTTATTGGTTTTAATATTCTCAGAATAGGATCATCCTCTTCTTCAAACCGTCAAGTCATGATGGGGTTGACAAGGATCATCCTCCTCTTCAAACCGTCAAGTCATGATGGGGTTGATACTCGTGTCAAGTCCCCAAGACTTGATGGAACGCGGGACAACTGGTTGTAAAGAGAGTTGCTAAACAAGATTTACTTGTAGGCAAAATCCACGGGTGTACAACATCACCTCTCCTCTATGCAATCGCTTAGCGTCCAGATCCGTTGCTTGGTGATATTCTGGAGGTGAGCAATCTTTAGAGCATGCTGGCTTGTTGACGCATACAAGTGGGTTCCTTGGTGACGATTCTGCAAAGGTGCGTCAAGTCCCTCCTTGTTAATATGGATCCACGGTCATCCCAGAACCATGTCGTAGTCTGGATCTACATGATTGTTGCTGGTGAAATGATCGCGGACACTCCTGGCCAAAATATGGTAGTGGTAGTGGTCTATCTAAATCTTTATGAATGATGAAGTTTGATTGCTGCATCCCTGACTGCTTTCTTTGAATGGGGATCTTGCTATCGCGTCGACTATCGATTCTGGATGTGCTGGCGCTGGTAGTATTAGGAACGCTCATTGGATCCATCTTTCTTTTCACGATATGTAAAACCATAGGTGATTTCATGAAGAATTTTGGCGATTTTCATCGTCAGAAAATTCAGATTCAGGTCTTCTTGTCGTAATGGTCGTAAAATCTTCATCTGAAGTCGGAATAAGGTGGTTGACCTCTCATTCTTTAGATAAGACAAATATCTTACTCCTCCAAAAAGAATTTCTGAATGGGGATTCAATTTTCTATGTTAAAAATACCTGACACCAAAGGTTCAGAACTTTTCAGGCAGAATTTTGTAGGTTTTCAGTTGTCAAGTAGTCGACCGTTTTGTCTGCGATTATTAGCTTGCTCCTTCAATTAGCGTGCCATTTTAGTATGTTGTAGTAGACATCCATATGAATCATTTAGTATATAAATCATCCCTAAATTCCTTACCAACTAGCGCCAGTTTTAATTCTTCTGGAGGGTAGTGCAAAAACATTTCTAAGAGCATTTTTTTCAAAACGACTTATATCCTTTCTAAGCCATATGCCATGATCCAAAACATTTTAAATAAAATTTTAGGTTACTAATGGACATATTTTATGAATTTTATGATTTATGCTTCAATTCCTTGTGTCTAAGCTATTTTAGCTCATTATACCTAAAATGTCTCCATTTTTAGGGGGAGAATGAACTGAATCAAAGGGATGAACTTGTAGGTGAAGGATCAGAGATTACCATGAACAGTGCTGCTGGTGATGTGTTTTTTCTAACTCAGAATCATGAGCAAGTTCCTCCCGATGCATTTTTTGAAGAAAGTACTCCGATTGGTATCATTGTATGCTGATGTGATGGAAACTGCTCCGCTCGAGTATCCAAATGCTGGAGTTAGCTTTGAACTAGATATAAGATCCACCCTATTTCCAAACGGTTGAAGAACCTGATTTTGTGACCGAGAGATAGATCTCCCGCTGTGGTCGCCAATTGTTAGTAAATATTGATTCTAGGAAAAACAATGTACTGTAGAAGTACTTTCTTTAGATTGAGAGATCAAAATCGTACAGGGCAAGCCTAAACCACGATAGTAGTCGTTCCGCCCTGCTTCGGTCACGATAAGAGGAGATGGGTTGATCTTAGGGGAGGGAAGCAAAAAAAGTTGAAGGAATTGTGTGTTGAATTGTGTGTTGTGGTGAAGAAATAACGTATCTTGTGAGAATGATTTATCTCTACTTTTTCTATCCCGTGTTTGAAATGGCCTAAGTAGCCTATTTATAGTAATTGGGATCACACACTTTCTTTGTAAAGTAGTGGACGTAGTGGGGAGATCAAGAGATGGGGATTATGGGGAGTTATGTTGTAACCGCCCAATTTTTTCTTGAGAAGTTTATGGAAACTTCCGGATAATTTCTCTATCATCACTTCAACCGCTTTAACTTACCACTTATATCACGGACCTGAAAATTCTGCCTCCAGCGCTATGCGCTGGGCAGGCCAGAACTCCCTGATGCTCGGCTTAAAAGATAGTAACGGGACCTTAAAGCTTAACTTCTCACTGTCATATGCAGGTATATTTGCCTTTCCAAGCATGTTTTGCAAGCATGATACTCAAAACGTAGTTTCCATACCGTTCCAACTTACCCTTATTCTACAAAGGGTACATGACCATTAAAGCCAATGGTGAATTCCTTTAGAAAGCATCAAATAATTACGATCATTTTCCAGTCCTAACTCATTCCTTGGACTAGCACCTAGGCCATTTCAAGCCTAATTTTTCTCACCAATTCATCAATTCTGCTTCGACCATACGCTGGAGCCTGCACTGATCTTGTTCTTGCCAAGAGTGCAGCAACCAAGCATATTCTGTTCATACTGTATGGCTTGATTAGAAGTATGAACATCCATCAAATGGAATGCAACTACCTCATCAAGTGCGGTAACAATCATCTCTTGCATAGAATTACCAAGCTAGATGATATGAGTTACCAAAGTGTCGCAATCATCTCCAAATTAGATGATATGAGCGACGAGATGCTACACCTTAATGTATTGCATTGCGGATGCCTACGTACCCAACCCGTACCTTGAAGGGATCAATGTTGACCGTAGTTCATCTAAAGTGTCAATTCGGAAGGAACAAACAACTTAAGCCTATTAAGGTAAAGCCAACATCAATTCCCACTTCATCGCAAGGCCAAAGGCCAAGCAAAGCCTAGACCGTGTATGCCAAATGACTTTCGCAAGGTATGCACTAGCTTGTGCATAACTATCGCTATTTACTATGCAAATATGCGTTCTCGAGTACGCAACACGATTTAATGATGCTTTCGCATAATTCAAGCTTTATGGGATAAGTTACAAGCATATTGATGCTTAAGCATCAAATATGCTCCAACGTATAGGCCACATCGCATATATATGTGCATTACCGCTAATGCACATTTAAGCAAAGCTCCCTCCCTATATATTTTTTTATTCGCATTTTCAAAAATAAATAAAAGAAAGGGAAGTGACATCCATCGACTGCACTTTAGGAAAAAAACGCCAACTGGTTGGCGCCTCTAGGAAAATCCGCTAACTGGTTGGCGCATCTAGGCAAATCTGCTAACTGGTTGGCATAGCCTAAGCTAAACCGACATCTGGTTAACATAGCTAAGGATATTTCGCTTCCTGGTTAGCATAGCTAAGTATCATCGATTTCCAACCAACACCTCCTCCTTATATATGTTTTATTTGCATTTATACAAGTGGATATAAGGAGGATATATGACGTTCATTTACTGCACTTTCTAGTGATGCATTCTTGGGCATGCATCATGGAATAATAGTGCATTAGCACTATGATGCTTTCTCGGCTACTCCACATAGGGTCAGTGATACATTCTTAATCATGGATCACGACATAATTGTGCATTAGCATTATAATGCATTTTTGGGTATGCTGCGTTGGTTCAGTGATCATTCTCAATCATACATCACGACATAATAGTGCATTAGCAATATGATACTCTCGCTGATACGCAACATTGGTTCAGTGATGCATTCTCAATCATGCATCACGGCATAATAGTGAATTAACACTATAATGCATTCTCGGATATGCAACATTGGTTCAGTGATGCATTCTCAATCATGCATCACGGCATAATAGTGCATTCAGATACGCAAGATTGTTTCAGTGATGCATTCTCAATCATGCATCACGGCATAATAGTGCATTAACACTATAATGCTCTCGGGTACGGAACATGGGTTTAGTGATGCATTCTTAATCATGCATCACAGAATAATAGTGCATTAACACTATAATGCATTCTCGGATATGCAACATTGGTTCAGTGATGCATTCTCAATCATGCATCACGCCATAATAGTGCATTAACACTATAATGCATCCTCGGATATACAGTGTTGGTTTAGTGTTGCATTCTCAATCATGCATTATGGCATAATAGTGCATTAGCACTATAATGCTCTCGCAGATACGCGTCAAGGCCATTTGTGCCTTTCCCGGGTAAGGGTCATTTTTGACTTGTGATGCATTCTCAAATATGCATCACACATAATTGGGCCTTAACACTATAATTCGAGTCAAGGCATTCACACCCTGATGCAATCCTAAGTGAGCTTTATAAGCTTAGGGTGAAGCTTCATCCCAGGTCATAACGCGTCCCTGAGTAAGCGTCTGCGAAAATTGTGGGTGTTACACATACTATCTTTAGATTTCTACTATATATAGAATACTAAAGTTCTTCAACTACAATTTGAGGGGATGCTTCTCGGAAAGCTTTGGTAAATCCTAACCAATGAAGAGCTCCATTGAAAAGTAAACTGCTAGAAAATATCTGAAGCCAGTGAGGGGTGGTTTGAACATCATGACAAGAATCTGACCCCATGAATCCGAAAGACTTGGCAAAGATATAGCTTCTTCCCTAACAGAACTATCAAAAACTGAAGAAATTATCGTTTAATGTAAGGCTTTCCTTTGTGACTCCGTGGAGATCATTATGCTTAAATAGTGATGAAGTCGGATTCTATAGGAATACATCCATTACAGGTCCACACTAGGCCTGATGGCACCAAGGAATCTTGATATCCCGGATGGAATGCATATTGTAGTGAAGGTCAATCGACCGTTGATAAATTGGGTGACACCAATAGTTGGGGAAACAAAAAACAAATAAAAACATAGACCTAAATTATAATTTAAGAAATATTTTTTTGTGGGAAGGAAAACAATCTAAACGGGTTAAAATATGCAAATTGAAGATTCTCCAGAAAATGATTTGGAAGGTTCTGATGGCAATGGGGGTATTGATGATGAACACACTTCCTTTTATAAGTGGGAATCAAGCGACGAAGAAGAAAAATAACAATAAAGTGGTATTTAAGGTGACTATATAGAGTTTTACTGAGATATGTAAATTAAATATTCAACAAATCAAGAACTATTTTAATAAATTTATATTATTATCTTTCGTATCTATTGAGTAGTGCGTGAAATTCAATTCAATACTTTAAATTACTTTTAAGATTTTCAAGTGATTGAAGGGTAAAATTTTTGCAACTATTACCAATAAGATACCGAGGGTTGATTCGATGCAGTTTGTTAATTCGTTTGTTAGATAATATATATTGTTGGCCACTAAATTTTAATAATAAATTAAATTAGTTTAAAAATACTAAATTATTTGTTGCAGAAGGATTCTATATTTCTTATTTTTGGTTAAAGTTATTCAAAAAAATTAAGGATATGAAATTCGGGATTTACATTTTGATAAATATGGTTAAGCTCTAGTCTGTTATTAAAACAGATTAAGAGGAGTATTTAGAAAAAGAAAATACCATTTAGACAAAATGAAAGGTAGATCGATTAATACCATTACGGGCAATAATACTAGCTATGACCCGAATGATATCAACTTGATCAAATAAATACTGATTCATCTCTTTGAACGGAGAGGGTACCACGGGCGGTGACTTAGTTAAATCTTGACATTGAATTGGATAGTTAAAAACAGTTGTTGCAGTTTTCTTAGCTCCAGTACAATCACCTCTTCCAAACTGGCCTCTAACTTTAACAATATCGGTAGCTGCTGCGGCATATAGTCAGTCCATTACAATACGGGAGGTGTTCCTTCTGTGATGGGGTATCTGTTGGTGTAAGATATGATTGTTTAAAATTCATATTTTCAGTTGCTTGTCCATATCTTGTGTTTATGCCAATGTTCCCATTGACATTAACAACCAATGATTTAAAAAT
>JAJJMC010010016.1:5990277-6058952 GCA_023531435.1 Papaver californicum | reverse complement strand
CAATGATTTAAAAATAGTACAATAAATATAAGATTTTAATAAACGAATGAATACACAGAATCCTTTTTCAAGAACAATGATTTTACAAACATTTTAACAATCCGATTGTTTACAGATCATAAATCTGATCCAAACTACAATTACAAATCCATCTTCTATTAACAGCAAGAAAATGAATCATGGATGTGCTATCTTTTGATCTAATCATCCACAGTACATACCTAATAACCTTTCTCCTTCTCCTTTGATCAATCTTTCTTTGCCCTCTTTCTCTCTCAATTTTCCGACCCCCATCTCGTTGAATGCTTTCTTCTATTTATAGATTTATTAGTGGGTCCCTCCCGATACCCTCTATCGTTCACCTTATTATATTAGGATCGGGATGTTTATAAGATTGACAGATCATGCTTTCTCTTTGGTGCGCTAATTTATATGGTTTACACGTGTCCTTTGTTCCTTGATAATCAGCTTTGTCCCGATCATACGTGTCATTAAAGTAATTATTGCATTACTTTCCCGCTCCATGTTCATCATTATCCTTACTTTCCCGTTCCATGCTCATCATTATTCTTACTTTCCCGCACTATATGCATTTAATGCTATCTGTTTCGATCAGTGTGATGTTACTTTCCCGATCCTAAGTGTCGATCATGCAGAGATTTGCTCAGTCTTTCACATCTGTCCTGTTTCGATCTTTTGAAACGGCTTTGATTGTGTGCTTCTCATTCTTCTTAATTTCATTGTTTCCTTCTTAATCGTTTTACACGTGTCGCTCTTCTTTTATTTCCCAACATCCTGATTCACGATGCCTTTACCAAGTTCAATGAGATCCATGTCCTCAATTCCTGGGGTGCTTAGTTGTTGGGTGCAGTAATTCGGATTTTTAGTAAGAGAACAATATTATGCTAGAATCTATTAAGATGGAGATGGTCGAATTACTTTCTTCATACGGTCATTTTATAGTTTATGTAGCAAATTAGATGTGTATCATTCATTGTAATGATTTTGTTAATAAATTTGATTACATTGGATTTATTATAAAGAATCTTGAATGATGTATGGTAATTGGTAAGTATTAGTGTGAACACAAAATATCATCGGAATTGATCTTGCGATCATAACCCAATGTACGCAGCAATAAAAATAAACATTAAATCACAAAGTGAAAAAAATATAAATGCACAAGTGAATTGACATATGGATTTACGTGATTCGGATATGTCTACTCTATGGGGGTGTTGAGATGGTGTTTTACTATAAATCTTAGGATCAAGATCAAATGATCGTGATAAAGAAAGATCAAACTTACAGAGATACTCGCTCACTCACCTAGTGTTAATACCTAAAAAATTTTCCTAGGAAAAACAATGTATTGTACAAGTACTTTCTTTAGGTTTGAGGATCAAAATCGTACAAAACGAGTTCAAACCTCACGTTCTGCTTCAGTTACAAAAAGAGAAGATGGTTGATCTTAAGGGAGGGAAGCAGAGAAAGTTGAGGAAATAAGTGATAATGAATTGTGTGTAAAGGTGTATAATTACTGAGAACAACAGAGCTTGTGAGAATGATAAGCTTCTTCTGTTGAATGGACTAAGTAGCCTATTTATAATAGTTTGGGAACACACGTATTTTCTTGTAAGTAGTGGAGGTAATGAGGAGATGGAGAGATGGGGATAATGGTATAACCGCCCATTATATTTGGGAAGTTTCTGGAAACCATTGCTCCATTATCTCCTTAATCGTTTCAACCGTCACCACTACATTGTAACTTTCACATCATGGGGTGTTGCCACACCGCATGTTGCGATAAACCAACATACCAATACCCATGAAGAATCCCCTCATATAGCATGTTTTGATTTCTCGTAGGAGTTAGTGGAGTCATGGATTCAAAGCACGTGAGTAATTTGAGAGTTTATCGTAAGATAATGCTACCAGTAAGTTTGCGTCAACTTAGGATGGAAATAGCATATTTGTGACATGTTTGCAAAATGTAATTTGTGCTGGCAACAATGGAGCTTGCAAGTATTATAGGCGCGATTGGGGTGTTGCTAGCATATGCTAGTGTCGTTACTATGGCCTAGGTGATGGCGCTAGCAACGAGGGATAACGCTGGCACAAGCAAGGCCAGGACGGTGCGACACAAGCATCGGCTAAGGAAAGGTAAGCAAAAGGGATCAAGTAAGGATGGAGCGCTAGCGTTGTTACAGATGGCTCTAGCGCAGGCGCTAGCGCTGCTAGCATTGTTAAGAGCATAATTGGCTAGTGCTGGCACTTGCTAATGTTATGGCTATGTCCATGGTCTGCTTAGGGCTTCTCAGTCGTATGAGATTTTAATATTAGCATTATGCTTGGATTTTATGCAGTGCGCACATAACATATTTAAGGAATTCAGCTGTGGAAGTTTGCGACTTGAGATGATGTTTGATGCGACTTTGCATTTAGATGGTATGCATTTAATTAGCGCCTTTATTCAAAGATGGCATAACATCCATTCTGAATGCTTGCAATTTTGTATAATCAGTATGTTCTGATTAATGCAGATAGTTTGCATGGACGCGTATGAAATAACGAGGGTTTAGCCGAGTAAAGCCCTGAAATTTTAGAGGCGTATGCATATATAAAAGAGATACAAGATTAATGTAGACATGAGATGAATACGTATTCTCAATTTTCTTAGGGAATATAAGATAAAAGTACATATTCATAGTTCTGATTCCGGGTTAGAATGTTTATACGTTTATTTTATGTCTCTATAGCTATGCAAAGGAAAATTACAACTTTCTCCCTAGTAAAAAACCCACCATCAACACCTAGCTATTACAATTATTTCTCTCTTATAATTTCTATAGCAATTGCCATTTTTTCATATATCGTAAAGGGATTTTAAATATTAAATATCCATTTGTAAATTATATTGGATTACAGTAGTGGACTTTCTCTCCTAAATTTTCCAACCCCTACACTCATAAGTTGAGATGGGTATTTATAGGGATAATTTCTGGGACCCGCCACTCTTTAATTATCCACACCTTTGGTTAGATGGATAGTACTTCGACTAGTCTTCTTCGCAGGATGCTGGTGTGGTTTCGCCATTTCCACTGCCTTTGTGCGGGCTTGGTCATGCTACTGCTTTGGATCCACCTTATGAATATCCAATCAGATCTTACCACGTTCATGATTGTGTTGCTATGGTGCAAATAAAGTAAACTTTGCCCATGCGCTTTCTCCCCGTTATTTGCATGCTTGACACCTAACCAGCAGGTAAAGTGAACTATGATCGTACTCTTTTTACTCGTTCCTTACATGTTTGACACGTACCCTGCTCGCCATAAATATTGTCAGTCACACTTCTTTCTATGCAGTGATAGTTGTTCTTCTTTGTCAAGTCTTGTCAACCGCCACAAAGATCATCTTTAGTCTTTGATTCCGAGATTGTCTCGAGATATAAACATTTCTTTTAGCTTTGCTTCCATGCATCTCATGTATATTTCATTTGGTGTTCCTGGCTTGGGAGGATGCCGCGTGTTTGATGGAGATTATATATGCCCTATTTCCCATGTTCGCAATTACTTTTCTTTGATTCGTGGACAATTCTGATTTCATACTTTTTATAAAAACGTGAGAGACTTTTTAAATCCCATTAACTTTTATTCTTCCATCAATCATTTTTATTTTCTGACCTTCCTGTCTTCTTTGGATTAAGGCTCCATTTATCTTTTTCCCTCGTCTGTCTGCTTTACTGATTCTGAATTTGACGTTTCTTTGATTTATCCTGTTAGACTTCAGTCTTGAGTTTCTGCTGTTGATTTGCTCTGCAAAGATTTTGTTCAAACTTCTGTAGATTTATTCAAGTTTTAAACAAGCTTTTCTGATTTCGACATTATTGTAGGTAAGAACAAGTTTCCTTTCTTCCCTTTTGACTTTTCTGATTTTCGAATTGTTTTTAATCTGGTACCCCTTCTTATGATTATTTGTTGGCTTAGAGTTTTGGTAAAGAACAAGACTTTTTACTATTCTGATTTGTTATTATTCTTCTGCTACTGTTCTTTCCCCTGTTATTCACTGAAATTCTGGGAAATTGCAGGTTTTGATCCATTTTTATTTTTGCAGAGTTTTCACCTTGTCTAATAAAGGTGAAGGTAATCCCCAAAAACTAGTTCCGCAGAAGGGAGTTGGTGGTCATGCCGCAGAGAAGAGATCCACTCGGTACTTTGCTGAGAAATCAAGGGTTACGTAGAAAACTTCTCTCCCACAAGGTCTGCAACCCTTGAGTACTATACATCGAAAGATTTACCTGGACCGAAGGCCAATATATTCGGGGAAAAACCTACTGTAGCTGGTGCGGAGAAGAAAGCTGCGGCACGCAAAAAAAAAAAAACGCTTTTAGATTAACACAGTTTCAAGGCCATCAATTTGGATGATTTTAAGGAGAAACACGACTTGGGATGGTTCAAAGTATCCTTCTATGATCATGGTGACGAACTGACATTGGAAAGACAAAAAAATTCCCGTACAATTCCCAGCGTCTTCTTATTACCGCAGGCGCCATGGAGGATGGACTTCAACTTCCCTTGTAAAAGTACCTGGACTCCTTCTATTATGATGTTTTGGTCGTAAGAAGTAATTTGGATAAATCAGCTTCCGGTACATAGCACAGTACTATAGAAACTGGTGAAGGGTGCTGAATGAATGCTACAGGTGCAGAAATATGGATACTAACTTGAAATGCTACAAGCCGGATCCTGGGCAACATAAACTGTACGCTGCCAAGAATTATAACGCCACTTACAAGGACTACTGTTCCGTAAAGAATTTTAATAAGTGGAGCGTTGGTCGCGTGCGGAGAGGTCCTAAGGGTGAGGTTCGTCTCCTGGATGAATTTGACTCATCAAAATCTGAAAAATGTGTCTGATATGAAAGATTTGGAGAATCCCATCGCGACGCCCGAAAGCCAAGAGGATTCGTCAGGACCATAACTTTAGGTGGTGTTGCACACCTCTAGTGATTGAGGGCCCCTCGGCCTATGACTGGATTTAGCTGCGTCCTTCCGAGCCGCGCACTAGTCTGCCTCATCGCTATGGTGGCTATTTAATATATGCACAATCTACATGTTTTGAGTGTCAAATTCATGCTTATATTAGCTATTATTCTTGCATATTACTTGTTATTATGTTTTTTTTTCAATCTTATGTCTCATATTAAGTGAATCAACCAAAAGAAGTGGAAATGACTATAAAAGTGTTAAAGAAGTGGAGTCTACTAATGGAGAAGGACCAAAAACCAAGTAGAAATTGTCCGAATCCAATAGTTTTTGTCATCATCGTGAAGATAGATGAAATACGAAGCCAACGCAAAAATATTAAGGTCATTTCGAGTTCTTATGAAGAAGTTATGAGCAAAACAGTGAAACCAACTTGGATTTGCTTTTTGTTGGGCCTTATTGGGCTTGCGCGAGAAAGAAATAAGAAAATGCGTTTTGGGCTTTTCCTTGGACGTGAAAAATGTGGTTTTTGTTGTTTTTGAGGAGGTTATGTCTCTTAGAGTCTTAGTTGGATATAAATCAAAAGGAGGTGGAAGAGTTTGATGAGATTAGGTTTCCTAGTTGGATAGACCTCAAGAGGAGGTTACCAAAGCCTATATAAAGAGGAGCCTAGATATAATTTTATACACAATTTCTACACAAAATAGAGAGAAAAATTTTGTTTACCCCTATAAAAGGGGGAACTAGGATATTTTCTCTTATTTTTCTCCTTTATTTATTTCATGTATTTTTGGTTGGAGATGTAATCATAAGTTCTAAACATGGGAATCAATCTGACTGGTTAGTTATAATCAAAAAGTAATTTGGGCAAGTCTAGGTACAAGCGTCTTGCAGCACATGTGCGGTCTCTTTGGACTGAAAATGTTCAAATAAAACAATAAATGAATGACCGAGTGGATGAGATGAACAAGTTATGGGGGGAATATACCGAGTTTAAGGATAAATTCATTAGTTGTCGTAATAATTTAAGTTCTCTTAGAAAAAACAATCTAGCGCAGCTTTTGAGTAGATTAAAGATACTTCGTCTGATGCTTCTGATAGGATAACGGAGTTGGAAAATGAGATTCGCAAACTTAATGTAGAACGCACTAACATTCTTTCCCAACTTCCCTCGTCTTCTGCCACGTCTCGGAATTCTCAACCTACTGATTTCATCTCCCAACTCATCAAATACCCTGATGATTTTCTTGCGGGTGCGCATGCGAAGACAAAAGCGCTACGTCAGGACCAAACCGAGATATCGGGACTCTTAGAGGTTGAGCGAATAAACGACATGAACATGCATCGGCTTCAAAAGGGAATTAAGGGTATGCCAGATGAAATTTCCCGCTTGCGCCACGCAGATTCTATGAAGCAGGTAGAGTTAGATCATTGTCATCTTGTCCTCCGCAACTTTGACCTTGACTACAAAAACTTTTTGCCGACTATGATTTCTCGATGATGCCCTTGATGCTGTTGTTCACGATAGTGTCTCTGTCTCTTGCAGGAGGTAGGTCAGTAGATTAAAGGTTTATCCTTGTTTTTTTCGTAATATGATCCTAACTCCTTTCTTGTATTGCTCCGTAAGTCTCGAGGAAAAACTTCGAGTCGCACATGCAAAAGTTGAAGATATACAAGCATCCCTACATACGCAAGAGGGAAAACAAAGTACTGGGAAGGATCGGATGGTTCTCGGAATGAATGTGCAAATAAATCGCAGACATGGTTGTTGAGTTGAGGCGGGAGTTAGGCATTGCCCATTCCAAAGTTGTTTGGCTGAAGGTAGAAGCTGCAATTTATATGACTAAGGAGGTAAAAAAGACTCTGGATAGAGTCGAGCGGGATGAATAATTCACAGGTCGTACATAGACAATTAGGTGGCTTATTTGGAGAGATTACACTTGATGTGTTTTGCCCAATATAATGTTGTGAGGACCAGTGGTTCTTCCCACCGGTCCATGAAACTGATATAGATTGAATAATCTATTGCAACAGTGTGCTGTGACCCTTGAAATGGTCAATGATAATATGGTTTGAGGTACATGGAATTTCAAGGATGTTGTAATACTTCTCCTCTCATGTTTCGCAGGTGGTATGTTCGTTTTCCAGCTACATCCTGAATGATGTACGGCCATCCCTATACGGGTGCGAGCTTTCCTGTCTTTTTATCCCTTTGATACTCCGGAATTTGGCGTAATACGTACCACCCTTCCACAAAATTTCGTAGCTTAAACTTTTTGTTATATTTTCTAGCCAGTCTTCTTTGAAAGTTCTTCATCCTTTGGAGGGCGGTTTCCCTTCTTTCTTCTAGATCATCTAACTTTTCCAGCATCAAATCCGTGTTCAAGTTTTTTCCTACACTTTTATCTTCTTGGTTGGTAGGATGATCTCCATAGGTATTACCGCCTCATCCCCATAGGTAAGCGGGAATCTGATTCACCCGTTGCTTCCCTCATAGTTGTTTAGTAGGCCCATAGACTTTGATGGAGTTGGTTGTACCATCTTCTGTGGTGGCCATCCAGGTTGTTTTTCAGATCAATGTTATGGTTTTATTTGTTGCTTCTGCCTGCCCATTACTTTGTGGGTAAATGGAAGTAGATTTTTTCTTTTGTATGTTTAATGCTTCGATCATCATGTCAATATTCTTTCCTTCAACTATTTCCCATTATCAGAAACTATAACTACCGGTATCCCAAACCTGCAAATTATATTTTAGAAGACATCCACGTCTCTGATTCGATCTAAGGCCTTGGCTTTTACCCATTTTGTGAAGTAATCGGCTGCTATAATAAGGAATTTCCTTTTCTGTATCTCTACTATCAAAGGTTCAACTATGTTCATGCCCCATTTTGCAAATGACCATGAGTTTAATATATAATTTAGTTCTGTAGATGGTGCCTTGATCTTTTTGGCAAAACACTAGCATTCTTCTTACTTCTTGACAAATTTGCCGCATATTTGTCCATACAGGGCCAGTAGTATCCTTGTATCTTTGTTTTATACGCGAGCGAGAGTTTCCCACTATGTTCACTGCGTCCCAGTAGTGGATGTCCGTGAGGATACAGTGTCCTTCAAGCAACGCAGTAAAGGTCCAAGAAAGGATCTTCGGTATAAGATACCATCGCGCAAGAGGTAGTTTACAGACTTCGGCAGTATCTTCCTTGATACTTCTGTATCCGTGCGTAGAATTCCATTTTCAAGGAATTGGTGCAGCGGAATCCTCCAATCTTTGTTGGGCCTCCAGATCATCCTCTTCCGCAACATCGTCTGTAATATCTTCTTCTACGTCCTCTTTTAATGTCATCACAGACTATGCTCTGACCAAAGGTACTTTATTGATGTGGCCTTCTGATCTTTCGGCATCGACGAATTTTAGGCAAGTGCATCCGCATGATGGTTATCTTTCTTGGATAAGTGCCGAAATATTATGTTCGGTATTTGTGAAGCTAAGTTCTTGACCAAAGTCATGTATTCTGCCAAATTTTTGTCAAATGTTTGGTATTTGAGCTCAATTTGACGGATTACCAATTGTAAATCGCTTGTGAGTCGCACATATGTGACTCCTAGTTCGAGGATGAGCCTGAAGCATGCACTACTTCGTATTCGACTATGTTGTTCGTGTGCTCCCGGAATTCCAATCTGAATGCGTGCACCATCCAATCTCCGGTAGGGGTGGTGATAACAATCCCGGTGTCCGCCCTTTCTTTTTTCCTCGATCCATCGATAAAAAATTTCCATCTGAAGACACTTGCATGGGAGAGTGCATCATCTGGATCCCCTTTGTCTTCTTCATCCCCCAGGATGCCTTTCACCTCGTCTTTGTCATCCAAAGGTAGGTCAGCAAGGAAATCCCCCAGAACTTGTGATTTTTGAGCAGTCTGAGTTTCGAACAAAATGTTGAACTGCTCCAGCTGCGCATTTTATTTTGCAATCCTCCCTACTTTTCTTGTAATTTTTAGTACGGATTCGAGCGGAGCTTAATGGGTACTCGCACATAATGTGTTAGGAAATAGGTACGTAACTTTTGAGTAGATTAAACCAATGATAATATTAGTTGCTCAATTTTGGTGTAGTTCCGCTCTGCTGAGTTGAGAGTCTTGCTGATGTAGTACACTGGTTTTTTCACTCTTTCATTTATCCATATTAGTACTGCACTAACTGCGTTTTCTGTTGCGGCAATGTACAAGAATAATACCTTAGGTGGTTCCAGTTACTGTAATACATGTATCGTAGCTAGATATGCTTTATGTTCTGGAAAGCCTGTTTGTTCCATGTAAATTTGTTTTTTTTTTTTTTTTAAGTATCGAAAAAAAGGCTTATACTTGTTCGGTGATCTAACGATTAACATGCTAAGTGCGGCCAGGCATCCGTTCATCTTTTGCGCCTCTTTTAAATTTTTAGGGGAGGGTATTTTTTCAACTATTGTTTGTATTTTTTTTTGATCAACTCCGATGCCTCTTTTGGTTACCAGGTAACCCAAGAACTTCACCTAATTGACGCCAAAAGTGCAGTTATCTAAGGTCACCTTCATCCTGTAGGTACACATGGCTTCGAAAATTTCATGTAGATCCTGGAGGTGCTTTTTTGCTAATTTTCTTTTCATGAGCATGTCATCTACATCTACCTCCAATGTGCGGCCAATCCATGGTTTAAAGATCGCATCAAAAATCCTCTGATATGTTTCCCCCGCATTCCTTAATCCGAACGACATCCTTGTGTAACAAAATAGTCTGTGCAGAGTAAAGAATGTAGTATTCTCTTGATTTTCTTCTACGAGTGCAATCTGATTGTACCCAGAGTAACCGTCCATGAAAGACAGATATTCGTGTCCTTTGACAACACTACCAGCTGATCTATACCTGGTAATGGATAACTATCCTTTGGAAAAGCCTTGTTCAAGTTGGTGAATTCTATGCAAATCCGCACTCCTCCGTTCTTATTTAGGAAAATCACCATGTTTGATATCCATGTTGGATATCATACTTCTTTGATAAAACCTGCGTCCATCAGCGTTTTTAGTTCTCTCTCGAACGCATGTCGGTATTCCTATGTTATTTTACATATCCTTTGTCAAAACGGAGAAGTTCCTGGATGGATGCAAAGCTCGTGTTTTACGATATTAGGATCAATACCTAGCATGTCTCTTATCATCTATGCAAATATTGAAATACATCTAAATATTCTTTCAGCAACTCATGCAAAGCCTTTTCCCGGTCTTCTTCCGTCAGTGTTCCAATTTTTATCATCCTCGGGCAGTCTGCAGTTCATATGTTCACTCCGTTTGTTTCTTCGACTGCTGGGAATGTGGGTGCCATAAAATCTATACAAGTTGCATCAACACCCACTACGAAAAATACGTCTACTGTACTTCCAGTTCGTCGAATTTCTAGGTTCAAGTAGGAAGAAAGTCGGGAAAAGGGCTTATGCTTTCATTGTGACAAAATTTGTAAACCAGGTCATCTATGCCAAGGGGCGGTCAAGTCTTACTGTTGGAAGCTTATGGAACCGATATTGTTTTGATAATGGATTATTCTAACGATCCAACTTGGGGAATATTAAGACTCAAATTCTATTTTTTAGGCTAGATATATTTTAGAGTTTTATTTATCTATATGTTTTATCTATGTCTTACTTTATAGTTACATGATTCAACTTGAGGAAAAGTTGCGTCTCAAGGGGTTGGAAATTTTGGGATACCAACACAAATTAGGAATCTTAATTATTTTAGGAATTAGTCTATGTTTCCTTATTTGTTATTTACTTAGAATTCAAGTTATATTCTTTATATATATTCATAGTTTGTTCTAGGATTTAATTATTCAATTCAAACAATATTAATATTAAGATTTGCTTAACTTGGTGGCTAATCTCTAATTCAAAGGATTAAGATGGATGATCGCCAATCAAACGATCAATTTATCTATTTCTAGTAATCGTCGATCAAATTGACGATCAAAGATTAAATTGGTCTTTAATCGCTAAATTTCAAGCGCAACCGTGCGATCAAATTTGGTTTTTAATCGACGAAATCCACTGTACAAGATTAAAAGTAATCGTTGATCGACGACTAAAACTTATAGTCGAGCGAAGCACCAGAGGTTCGCATGTGTACAAACGATGTCCCAGGATTTCGCTTAAAAACACGGGCGGGGAACTAGAATTTCGCCAGCGCAAGCGGTCTACTAATGCTTCGCTTGCTGAGACGAGATCCCAGAATCACGCTTACACATAAGCGAATTGTTAAGATTTTGCCCATTCTCAGCGAAAGATTAAGATACCGTTTGGGCGAGAGCTTGGGATTTCGCTTAGTGTGTGGACGAGAGCTTGGGATTTCGCTTGGATGTTTTTTTTATAGGCGGTAGAGCAGCATCTCGCTTGGACCAGGCGAAGCTTCAGTTTCTCGTCCGTCTCCTCAAGCGATACGCTAACACTTCGCTTACGTGAATGCGAATTCCTAGTGTTTCGCTTGACTATCCACCGCTGTTTTTGAGACGGAGTAAAGATCAAATTTTTTGATCTTTGATCTTTTCTTTTGATCGCACGATTGTGGATGCCCTTAGGATCCTCTAATTTCGGTGTCGGATCCTATCATTTTTTCATATGGGATAAGTTTGAGTAGACTCTTGCTTCTATTTGCTGTTTTTGTTATGATATCCGAGGAAAGTGGTCTTTTGGAGCTTATATATACGTGGGATGATTAATGATATTGAATTTCACTTTTCTGAAAAATCCATTTGGAATGTGAGCTACCTGTGTTGAATAATATGGTTTATTAACACCACCTTGATACCATTTGAAACTTAGGTCCTTCTATTTTTAGGGTTTTGGCTACTGCGCAATATCTAGAGCAGGATAACGAATTTAGACTTTGAATTTATAGAGCGATCCTTCTTTTGCGGCAGATCCAACTCTCCCTTTTAACATATTAATATATGTGAATGGTAGAATGCCTGTTCTTTCTCTCTAACTTTTCGAAAATGCTTTGGGAAGCACTGCATGATTTACAAGCATCCATAAAAAGAGTTTTTAAGAGAATCATATTGCATATATCCTTACGATGTCTGCGAAAGGGGTATGTAGGACTCTTGATAAAAAAATTGTGGTATGTCAAGAGTGTTCTCATTTTTTGGAAGATAGGATTGGGCAGTAATTCTTAAGATAGAATTTTAGTTTCGATTTTTTTTTTTATTTTTTTTTTGTAATTGTTCATCTGTACATAGACAAAAGAGGCAAGTTGTAAGTAAGCAACGAGTCTGTACTTCTAAGAGATTGATGCAACAAATGCAAAATTATCCAGTGTTTCTGTATAAAATAATAAGGAATTGTTTGAGTATGTTAAACTTCATCTCAAATTTAAGAATTAAATGCATCGTTATCATACAAAATTCTAAGAACATAGTGGAAACTGAAAAATTCTTTTCCTCTATTGTAGCTTCATTGCAGTATTAACTTACATTAGTGTATATATTAGGAGTTTATAGATTGTATTTTCTTTTTTTTGCTTTCCTTCCCTTTATATATACATATATACATATATATACCTATTGCTTACTTTGTTATGTAGTGTTCAGACCTAACAGTGACAGAACATTAAAAATTTGCTACTTATTCTGTTTTCCAGGTCATCCTAATGCTAAATTGCTATTAATTTGATCTAACATATTCCCTCAATGGAGATAAACATATTTCCAAGCAAAAGCCTGAAAGAATGGACTATGCAGATGCAAGTAAATAAGCTTGCATTACAAAGTGACTAAAATTGAGAAGGCTATGTAAATCTTGGTGGATTTGAGAAACCTGTTGTAGTTTTCACGATTCGCTTCCAACTATGATAAACCTTCAACATAGAGGTGTTCCAGTGGCGTCTTTAGCGTGCAAATTATGTGAGAAAGAGGATGAGGAATCCAATCACTTGAGTTTTCACTGTGAATACACCAGAAAGGTTTGGTTCTATTTCATCAAGGAATTCAAAATATCCTGGTGCATGAATGAGAACTTACAACAAAATTTTGAAGCATGGTGTTTCAATGCCCTATCTGGAAGAAATGAAAGGATATGGAAATGGATTCCTTATGGGGTAATATGGAGTATTTGGAAAGAAAGGAATTTTAGAACTTTCGAAAATAAAAAGAAAACAAAGGAAGAATTAATGTTGGAGGTAAAAGCTGCATTAATTTTATGGGCGTCAGAATCGGACCTCTTTAGAGGAATAACGATAAGCAGCATTCTATTTAATTGGTCGGCAGTTGTATCGTAATTTTTTTATTTTATTTTATTTTATTTATTTTATTTATTTATTTTTTGTTTTTTTTTCCTTAATATGAATTTAACGTTTTCTTCTCAAAAAAAAAAAAAAAAAAAAAAAAAGGTTTATCTGTGTATTTATGAATTTACAGTGTTCAATGGTAAACTCTGATGACATTAGAGACATTGGTGATAAGCTTTTCCTTCCCTTTAACTAGACTATACTGCAATCCCGATTAGGGCTAAACATGGCCGGTTTCGGTTCGGTTTTGTGCCAAACCAAAACCGAAACCGGCAAGGTCGGTTTTCCAAATAAATTTCCATAACCGTTCCGTTTACCGTCGGTTCGGTTTTAGTCGGTTTTCTCTCGGTTTCGGTTTTTTCCAACGGGTTTCGGTTAACCGTTTGGAAACCTAAAATTCAAAAAAAAATCAAAAAAAAAAATCAAAAAAAAGTTAATTCTTCATTAAACCATCCAAACAATTAAGCAATTCAAACAAATAAAATCCTAGCAATCTTAGAACACAACACATCCAAAAAATCCATCCAACCATCCCTATCTTAGAACACAAATAAAATCCTGCTGCTGCTGCTGCTGGATGCTGCTGCTGTTGCTGCTGGCTGCTGGATGCTGCTGCTGCTGCTGCTGGATATAATGCTGTTGCTGCTGCTGCTTCCTGCTGCCCAAAAATTGATGTTGCTGCTGCTCAAAAATTGTTGTTGTTGTTCAAAAAAAAATCATGTTGTTGTTCACAATTGCATTAATCCTCATTCCTCATCCTCCTCTATAAAGATGTTTAGAAGTGAGAACTAAAACATGAACAATAAAGATGAACATAAAGATACCTGTGATAAAGATGAACATATGGTGCAAGAAGTATGGTGCCAACAAGAAAGCAGTCTAAGTACCCTAACATCAATACATCATACCTGTGATAAAGATGAACATAAAGATCAAAAACATGAAACCCACAACAATGGAGAAAATATAGAACAACTATTCTAACATGTTTAGAACTAAAACAGGAACAATACTAAAACAGGAACAATACTAAAAGTCTAAAACAGGAACAATACTACTGCACCAATACTACTAAAACAGTGAAGAGTGAACAGAAAAATCAAACACTGAAACACGTTAGAACTTAAAATAGTTGACTAACAAAAATCAAGTAGATGTTGGGATTAAAAAGAAACCCAGAATTTGGGATTCATGCCTGAAAAGATTAATAAAACATGAGTCATTAGTACACATTAGGTTTGATAAATCAAGAGTAAGAAAACCTTTGATTTGCATGAATGACTTGAGTTAAAAAGGATGGAGAGAATTGTCAGGACATTCACGAAGTAGAATCAACAGAACATTAAACTCAAAGAAGAAATCCAGCAAATTAGTTGATACGATTCATACCTGATCTGATTAGAAGTTGCTTCTGCTTCTGCGTATGAGAAATCTAACAGAAAGGCTTGAACTTAATGGTATTAGAAATCAGAAATCATTTCTGGTAGTGATGGAGCACTGGAGTGGTGGAGGCGGAAGAGGAACAGATTTTCTTTTTTGAACCCTAAGGAAATGAAAGCGAAAAAGAGAATTAGGGTTTCTTCTTCCTTATATATCAAAATATCTAAGGGTCTAGATTAGATCTATCAAAATCCAGATGAACGGCTCTCATTAATCGGTTTTCCATGGTAAACGGTTCGGTTTTCGCCCCAACCCAAAACCGAAACCGGGACTACCGGTTTTCCAAATTTTTTTCCGTAACCGTTCCATTAGTAAACGGTTCGGTTCGGTTTTGGCGGGTTTCCGTGGAAAACCGTTACCGTGTTCAGCCCTAATCCCGATACCAAAAGTATATCGTGAACAAGTCAGCTTTTGACCACCATTGAGATTGGGTCAGATCAAGATTTAACAGAAGATCACAAATAAATCTTCTCTGGGAAATAGGATTGACCTATTTACTGAGAATTATAGAAAGAAATTGAATAAGGTTGTGCTGTTTGAATTTGAACTAGATGACTTAATCAACTTCCTACAAAAACAATATAGTATTTGAAGTTGTTTTTCTTTTTTATGCGGCTTTTTTTTAAAAATTTTGTTTGTGTTGCTATCAATATATTATTTCAACAAGTGTAATTTGTTAAATGCATTGCGTCAAATGCATATGAAAATGGAATTAAATTTTATTTATGACATTTCGTGTATAGTTTTTTTTTGGGAAATGCTAGTTTCCCCGATTCTTCTCCCGAATATTTTCCCGAATAGGGGATTTAATGGTCCTTATCCAAACTCTCTATCATTGGGATGGTAAAAGATAAAGATGGGTCATCCTTTTTATCTCAGTTGGAAGAATCTTCGAGAAAAAATCTTCGGAAAAACTAGCATTTCCGGTTTTTTAGAACATCCACTTAAACATGAAAAATATTGTTTAACAGATAATCATCGAAATCAACTTTACAATTGGTTCTCCGATACAGTACGGTTAATTCTCCAATAAAAATTAATACAACAAATTACATTAAAAAGCGTCATTGTTTACTTAAGAGGAGTCTTCTTACATGTGTACGCACAAGGGCGTGGGCCTACACATGTTTACGTACACCTCTACATGTACACAGCAACACGAAACATCAACTGCAAGCATAAACAAACACTTAGTCTGCTGAACCTTCAACCCTCCATTGTATGAAAGAAGATGTTTCTATTTGTTGAAATTATATACTCTTTTACTGGATCAATGATGTACAATAACACCATTTTATACTTTGGCAAATTCATGAGGAATTATGTCAACACACCAACAATTTTAAAAATTATGATATTCAGGATTATCAAGTCATTTTAATGTAATCATCAAAAAAAATGAACTTATATATAAAGAGGGATCTGAATTTATCTAGGGGGAGATAAATAATAGCCATAATTTATCTATGGAGATGATAAGAGATGGCCATCATTTATCTAGGGAGGAAATAAAGAATGGTCATGATTTAATTAAATAAAGAAGGGTCATAATTTCATTAAATCAATGGTTGTGATTAAATCTAAAGAATCCAATGTACGTACGACAACTTTAAAGTTCGATTTCAATTATCTCCATCACACGGGAGCACTTTTTACTCAAACTTTTGAAAACTTTAACGACTACATAGTCAAAACTCCATGTAGAGAAGTCTACCATTCATTTATTTTTGCAATAACTCTATTCCGCCCACCCTAAATCCCACAAACTTTGTAATTTTTCTTTTTTTCTGTTTTTTTTTCTATCGCTCTCTGTTTCTTAGCGTTTTAGAGTTTTTTTGTTCTTCTCTGCAATTCTCTCTTCGAAAAGCTCCAAAATGTATGCAAATCAGAAAAGAGTTTTACTTAGATGGATTTGTTGAAACTATTTCAGTTTACTGTGTGTTTGTTAATGATATTGATCATATTAAATCTAATCGATATATTCCAACCCTAAATCTAACATATCAAATCTTAGTATTTTGTACAAGTAATCAGAATTAACATTTGGAATTTGGAGTTTTGATTCAAGTTGTGCAACTGTGATTGACCTATTATTTTTTTGATAATATCTGCAATTCCAACATCTGTTGCGCAACGAAGAACAAAAGAATCACCAAAAGCTTAGATTATATTCCATATTTCAGCCAATGTTAGTAAAGAAGAAAGGACTTTGATGGCAGTTACTTTCCCATATTTCAACGCAATTTTAGGAAATAAATTAACAAAAATTAAAAATTAAAAAAGGTCAAACCACGTTATCGATGGGATTGATCGTAGAATTTAAGATGAACTGAAAAGAATTATTACTCCCTCCGTTTCAGGAAAAGAGTTACTTTTCCTATTTGCACAATTGTTAAGGGAAAATGAGAGAGAATAATTTTTGTAATTTATTTCCAGATTTACCCTAACAAAAAATTTAATAATATATATATCTTTATAATAAGAATAATAACATTTTTTAAAATAAAAAGGGCAGTTTTGAAAGTTTGTTATATTGAAAATATAAGTAACTCTTTTGTTGGAACAAAATTTTTTAAGAGAAAGTAACTATTTTTCTAAAACGAAGGGAGTATTATTTCTGTTTTGTTTTTCCTGAATATTTTATACTATTTTTAGATAGTACTATATTAGTCAGTAAACATCTCAAACTTTCGGTTACTAGAATATATACATGGGTTTGCAGATCGGCGTTGTTAAAACCAATGTACGCACAGTATTAATTGTCATTTGTTAACTGCGTTTCACTAGTGTGTGTTGTGTTTAGTGATCATTTTGTTCCGCGTGTGATTCTTAGTCAACCGTGTGTTGTGCTTCATTTCTATCGATTCCATGATCAGTTTGGTCCATGGTAGGCATATCATTTTTATTTTTATATTTCACTCTTTCTCTAGCACTCTCCAGATGTATTTACATACATCAGTGGTGCATGTTTGGTAGAGTATGTTGTGTCTATTTCCAAGTTTTGAACTCCCGGAGGAATCAAATCTGAGTGTTGGAACAATAAGTTTTCATCGTGAAATCATGTTAAGCTTTTGGATATTGTTTTAAACTTTTGGATATTTGTTTCGGCAACGAAGGATAATTAAGTTTTTTAAACATTATTAATGTTCATGCCCTTTGATATATTCACCGGTTGCGTGCCAAACTTTTACCTCAGCAATAACAAGATATTTAGTAGCCATCATTGACCATATACTCTTTAGTTAAATGTTTGATCAACTATATTTTATATTTGTATCCGTAGGAAATTTTATAATACACCCAAGCAATAATTCTAAACTACTATCAGAGTTGTTAGTCAAGTTCTACGATCAAGATTTACACACGAATAAGTTGAATATAAGGACACAAGCGATTTACGTGATTCGGTGTTAAAACCTACGTCTACGGGGATGATTTTACTATGGGAAGATGATGATTACAAGTTTTCATAGCCTAGTATAAGATAGTTCTCAATCGTTCTCCCTATATGCCTCTCTCAGAATAGTTCAACCCCTTTTACATTGTTTACAATCCTATTTATAGGAAGATAATGAAAGTGGGAAACAGCTCACTTCGCTCGCTTGAGATATTCACATGGGATATTTACAGTAGTTTTCTTGTTGAAGGGTCTATCTTCGCTGGTATTCTCCTCGCTGGTCAGCTCGCCAAATAGTCCTTGCTTGGATGGTCGTTATTTCTATGTGCTTCGTCAAATAGTATCTTGCCATCTTTCACGTCAGACTGCAGACTGTTGGTCTGACCGTTCTGCTCGCGCATTAAATTCCCAACTGCCTAATTCAAACTTGAACGATGATCTCTTGATAGTGCTTCCCACGCGTCTTGATCTTAAGGAGTGGACGGATATCCCTATGTTCCTTAAGGACAATCTCAGTGTTCATCACGAATATAACTCTCTCGTATTTGTGCCTTGCGATGCTTCCACCTAGAGAGGTGATTTTCTGTCCACACATTTTGCATCTTCTGTTATCATCCGAGCAAGGGAAAGATGGGAAGAAAAATTATTGTATGTGAAACCGCTGCCACGTCTCCGGTTTTTTCGCGTAACCACCTCCATAATTTCACCTCTTTACTTTATGACCGACTCGTCATTAACTCATTTCCCTTTATGACATTCCACCTCCTCAGTCGGTTACCTGAAGTATAAATTCACCCCAAATAATGTTTTCTCATTAACGATTATTCCCTGATCTTTCCACATATTCTTATCTGCAATTTTTTCTGCAACTCTACCTTTACTTTTCTTCAACTTCTTAACTTCTTATCATTTCTCCCAAACGAAGCACTTCTCCACATCAAGTCGCAGAACTTCCACAGCTGAATTCCTTGAACTTGTTCCACATATATCAAAGCTCAAATTCTAATCATCTTAGTATTATGACGAAGCAATGCCTTAACACTCATCTTAGTGTTCACATCAAACACTCATCTTCATGTCTGATGACGGAATCACTTCCCCCACACTCATCTTAGTGTTCTGACGGCAACAATGCCTCAACACTCATCTTAGTGTTCACATCTAACACTCATTTTCGTGTCTGATGGCAGAATCACTGCCTCCACACTCATCCTTGTGTTCTGACGGCAGTAATGCATCAACACTCATCTTAGTGTTCACGGCTAACACTCATATGTGTTTCTGATGGCAGAATTACTGCCTCCACACTCATCTTAGTGTTCTGACGACACCACTGCCTCAACACTCATCTTAGTGTTCACATCTAACACTCATATTTATGTCTGACGGTAGAATCACTGCATCCACACTCATCTTAGTGTTCTGACGACACCACTTCCTCAACACTCATCTTAGTGTTCACATCTAACACTCATCTTTATGTATGACGGCATGATCACTTCCTCTACACTCATCTTAGTGTTCTAACGGAAGCAATGCCTCAACACTCATCTTAGTGTTCACGGCTAATGTTCATTTGTGTGTCTGATGGAAGAATCACTGCCTCCACACTCATCTTAGTGT
This sequence comes from Papaver californicum, assembly GCA_023531435.1. Taxonomy (NCBI): domain Eukaryota; kingdom Viridiplantae; phylum Streptophyta; class Magnoliopsida; order Ranunculales; family Papaveraceae; genus Papaver; species Papaver californicum. Next base: position 6,039,203 of record JAJJMC010010016.1, on the reverse strand, counting down.
TCTGACGGCACCACTGCCTCAACACTCATCTTAGTGTTCACAGCTAACACTCATTTTCATGTCTGACGGCAGAATCAGTGCCTCTACACCCATCTTAGTGTTTTGTCGGCACCACTGACTCAACACTATCCTTAGTGTTCACAGCTAACACTCATTTTCGTGTCTGACGGAAAAATCACTGCCTCCACACTCATCTTAGTGTTCAGTAATGCCTCAACGCTCATCTTAGTGTTCATGGATAACACTCATCTACGTCTATGATGGCAAAATCACTGCTTCTATACTCATTTTAGTGTTCTGACGGCAGCAATGCCTAAACGCTCATCTTAGTATTCTGACGGTAACATTACCTCAACACTATCTACAACCAACTAATGCTCCAAATACTTAAGAGTACAATCACAGAAAGAGAAAAATTGCTCGGCCAACTGACACTCTTCTAGTAATATTTAGTCATTAAACCATAAAAGACATATTTTACTTTGTCTGGCAGACCACTATCTAGTGCTTACCACGCAACATTACTCGTTCTGTGTCAAGCAGAGGACTTAATGTTGATGGTGGATTTTTGACAAAGGGTAAAAAAATCAATTTGGGTAATTTTTTCAGCCCAGTGGTAAAATAACCATTTCACATATGAAAAGGAAAAAACGGTCATTTTATATTTAGAAGTGAAAAGCCATATTCATCGAGATTTGGACCAGGGGTAAAATAGTTATTTTAGTAAAAAGTCGAGCAAAAAGGGCACAATGGTCATTCTGAGATCTTACATTATTCTCGAATAAATGTGCTGCTAAATACATCATACCATCTAATTGCAGAATCGCATCAAACATTATTTCAATTTACAAACTTCCACGACTGAATCGCTTAAATATGTTTTGTATGCACTGCACAAAAGTTAAGCATAAATGCTAACAATTAAATCTCATAAAACTGAGAAACCATAGGATAAAGTTATGGCCACGACATTAGCAAAATATCAATAGTAACGGCATATAGGAAAAAACCCCTGGCAACAACAAATGCAGGCTTTAGTAAGCCCTAGCCACGCTTCTAGCACAAATATGTCAAAATAACAAAGAAGACAAAAGAAATAAAGTCAACCAAGGAAACGAAGCTACCAAAGCTATGAATCTAGAGCTACCAAAGTCGCGAAGCTAAAGCTACGGAGAAGTGCTAGTCACAGCACTAGAAGAGGTGGGCCATAACCTCCACTTCTCCATCTCCCCACAACTACCACTACTTTACAAGGAAAGTGTGTGGTACCAAACATTATAAATAGGCTTCTTATCCAATTTTAACAACAAAAAGAACAACATGAAGAAACAAGCGACAGATAGAGAGAAGAGATAGAAAATTATTCTCGAGCTCTGTTATTTTTCCACCATAACACACAATTCCTTCAACTTTCTTTGCTTCCCTCCACTAAGATCAACCCATCTCCTCTCTTTGTAAACGAAGCAGAGCAAATACAGACATACTACTTGTTTGGATTTGTTTTATACGATTTTGATCCTCGAACCTAAAAAAAGTACTTCAACAGTATATTGTTTTGCCTAGGAGCAAATTTTAGGTACAAACAAAGGCACAAGATAAGATTCTCGAGTGACAGAATATGGTAACAAGTTCGAGTTATTTTCTAAAGGAGAAAGAAAATCAGATCGAGAAAATATCATCAAGATTTTCTCTCATCTGCCGAAGATTTGATTGTTAATTAGAGAAGATTTTATGAGATTCGAGAGATGTGGTTGGTTGTAGTATAAATAAGGACCTTGTATGAAGCATCGAAGAGGATGGCTTGGCCAGAATTGAAGAGAAAACAAAATTCCAAAAATGTTCTCTTGCTGCTCGAGGAAGAAGATGATGAAGAACATAATGCGCCTATGAACTGTCGTTTAAACCGTTACCTTTCCTTTCATAATCAAAATATTTAGTAACGGTTTCTTCAAAAATTCCATCTACAGTTCTAGGTTTAACGTAACAAAGAGTTTGTGCTTTTCCAACTGCTTTAGAAGTATGTCATTAACTCGATTGATAATCCTATTGTTTCAGCTACTCAATTGGTCAGTGCTTTATTGTAATTCTTTTATATAATTATGAATAAAATAATTTTTTTTTCTACTCTTTTTGTGATGAGTAGATAGATATCTTACTAGGGTAGAGGAGGAAGATATTGTTGGCGTGTACTCTTAATATTTTATTTCTTAGACAAAATAACTCTCTTTTGTGTTTTTCAATGACTAATAATTACTCTTCTTTGAAAACTTCATAATAATTGTTCTGAATAGTTTTTAAACTACCGATCTTTTATAAGCGAAGGAAATTATATTTTTGTGTAACGATTTAAGTCGTAATAATATTCTAGAACAGTTTATATTCCGAGGAATGAGATTGGGTTTGAAACTGTCTTGAGTAATTATGAGAGTAGATTTAAGATATTAAATTATTAATTTTATAACCATCAATAGTAGGGGAATCCAAAATCCTAGATTTTTCTCTTCCTGGTTAATAATTTATATAGTTATTTTTATCTTTTTAGTTATTTAGATTTTTTTTACTTATTCAAAATCACTCTTTATATTAGCACATTAATTATTTAAAAACTAAAAATTGTAATTATGAAATCCCTGTGGAACGAATCTGTATTGAACACTGTCTTAACGATAGGTGATAATTAAAATCCTATCAAGTTTTTGGCGCCGCTGTCGGGGATTAAAAAATTATGATTTTTTTTTTTTTTTTTAATTTTGTGTTAGTTAGTTTAGGATTTATTTATTTATTTATTTATTTATTTTTAGATTTTACTTGGGTATTTTTCTTGTCATTGTTGTGTAGGTAATATTTTGCAATTATTATGGAAAATTGCCTACCAAAAAAGGGTTAGTATAATCCCAATTTTATTTTTTAATTTCTATTTTTAGATTTTCATTTTTTAAATAAGTAAATAAGTAAATTAGGATTTCTTTTATATATCTTTCAGATTTTACTTTATTTTGTATATAAAAAAAATACGTGCACACACCAATTGCATCGTCAGACTATCCAGTTTAGGAAAACCTGTGGAAAAGTAAGTTGAACCCGTACCTTGGGCCTTATGGGAGTTACCAGCTGAAATTCCACAAGCCTTAGTCTTGTACCTTTGACCATTCTTTGACTGTAGGTATATTTTGTTAAGGTTACCTGAGCTTTCCTATTTAGTTAACCTTTCATTTGCACGTGCACCATAAAAAAATGTCGAAGTGGTATCATGAGGACCAATTTAATGAATATCGACCTGAAATTAAAAATGGACATTATCCATACTATGACCATAGTGTGGATAGTACTTGAGACCACTACCAGCCTTCCGAAGGTAATGGTTCATACCATAGTGATCCCAATTACTATTCACACGCTCACCAGTCATACGAACGGGTAAATGAGCAATATTATACTGAGCAAAATGTTAGTTCTCCATCTTTAGAAGAATCCCTCAGGCGTTATATGGAAAATTCACAAGTTTTTAATTTTTCGTCTGATTCTTGGAATGATAAACTCAATCAAATAGATGAAACTGGACGGAAGATGACAGAAAGACTTGAAGATTTAAGTATTACTCTTAGTGAACTTAATACTCGTTTAGATGAAATTGAAGAAGAAAAAGAACGATCAACTGCTAATATGGCTCAATATGAACTTAATTACCAAAACAGTGTTTCCAATTTTACCCTTGATAATAATGATAAATATTTACCTAATCTAGAGGGCTAGGTTAGAATTGAAAGCACTACTAGTTTAGATAAGTTTCAACTATCTTCATTTTATTATGGGGATAAGAATAGTATTGATGAAGAGTTCAAAATTTGTAGTCATAATGATTAGGAAATTTTTACAACAATTGAGCTTCATGATAATAATGATGTTTCTATTTCCAATCCTAATAACGATGATGATTATTCACCTATTCAAGAGGGAAGGATTTAACTAGAGATACCATTGTTATAGACTGTGAAATATTTTCTTGTTATTATGAAGACGATGATGGCTTAGAGGAACGATTTTATCCCAAGACTAGTGTGTCTGAGTTCGATTCAAATACCATAGTACCTGACGAAGATGATAAAATCGTAGAGAATTTGAATGTGAGTGAAGGTACTCCACCTGATGATTATAACCTAGATAAAATAATTAACTATTTTCCTAAATCTGATAATTTAGAAATTAAGAAAACTGTGACTAGTTTGTCCAAGGACACAGACTATCCAAGGTTTGGGGTGAGTATTATTTCCCCCGTGGTAATCCTTTTAGTTTTATAAAGGTCCCTTTCTTGGGACTTGACATATGTGCCTCTACCATTTTAAGAGATTATCTTCAAGAACTGTTTCCCGAACCTAATGATGTCCAAAAAAAATTCAGTTTATAGAAACCCATCCGCTGGTTGATGTGGTTTATCCGGTTCATGATACCATGATTGATTTTATTGTCCCACCAATATTTTATTTGCCAAATGTGGGAATGTTTAAATTTGAAATGTGTCATTACATATTTATTGAGACTAAATCTGATTATTTTAGAAAATTTGAATCGACACATTTACATGAGAATGACCACCACTTTCATGTATTCCATTATGGTCAACTGTATAAGTCAAATCCGATTGACTTTAAGAATCCACAGTTATTCTGATTATTGTTGTATGATTCGTAAATTGTGACTAATTCTTTCTTGGTCTGGCTGAAGACTTGAAACTTAACACTCTATGGGACGTAACCCATATGCTTTTGGTACACAGTGCTGGTAATATATTTCCTTATCTTTTTTTTACTTTGATCATGATTTCATTCATTTATCTTTAGAACATTGAGGATTATGTTCAATTTAAGTTTGGGGGTAATGGAGAAATTTTTTAAAATTTTAATTGTACTAAAAACTCCAAAATTTAGAAACCCGTGAACAATTCAGGATGACACTGATCATTCTAAGTAGATGGAAACAAACTTCTTGGTTGTAGGAGTTGAGGGACCCAGCTAAATGGTCTATTCATAAAAGGACAAAGCTTAGGCGTTAGAAATACATGATAGTCGTCACCATATCACGTTCTAGTTTTATTTTTGCAATATGTTTCTTTAAGTGATTTGGTGGGGCACTAGTATCGCCTATTTGTCGCCAGGATGAAGTAGAATGTTTGAGATCAAGCCCCATTATTTTAATTGAACTTGACCAATGAAAAAAAAACACTTGAATAGCAATATGTGTGTGTTCTCCCTGTCTCCTTCTCCTAAGTAAGCGTGGAACGCAGGATCTATGGGAACTATCATGTAATATGCTGACAAAGAGCATACGCTTAGATTCAAAATATCTAATCATGTTGTCAAAAAAAGAAGAAATAATTGTATATAATAAATAAACGATCGTTGGGGCCCTTGTATATACCAACTGAGTTGATACTAGAATTAGGATTCAGACCAGCGGGTGCGTATCTCAATCCATTAGGGTTCATCTTGGCACGATCTTCATACATATATTATGGGAATCACTGTTCACCTTAGTCAACATATGCACACTTCTATCTTCATATCCAACTTCTTAATCTGTTCATGTGATTATGGTTTGTTAAATTCTGAGTATCGGTGTCTATTGTATGATTTTCTGAGTAGTGTTTTGTTTTCTTATATATGAATTTTAGTACGCTTGAGTAAAAACTCGTGTACAACAATTGGATTCAAAAACAGGGTAATTCCTCTAATAGCCAAAGAATTTTGTAGCCAACTAAATAACACGTTTAGTGTCTATCCTCAATCGTTCACAAGAAGCTAGAGTTTGGAGTAAAGGTTTTGTGGGTACACCTCTGGTAAACCCTCAACTCATCCGACAGGGACACCTATGGGTTTAAAGGCTTGTTGCACACGCTAAGTGCAATCGCGATGCCTATAATAATGAGTTAGGATTTTTATTTTCTAGATTAGATTTGCTCGAGGACTAGCAAAATAATAAGTTTGGGTGTATTTGATAGCCACAATTTTGTGTCTGATTTGTCTCAATTCTATATATTGTTAGTGCTCATTTTTGTAGTAATTGTGTTATTTTCTGTATGTGTAAGTATTTTTGAGAAATAAACAATTTTGGAAAAATTGGCTCGAAAAAATATTAAAGGCACCCAGAAATTGATAAAGGTACCCAACTCCGCTGTTAAAGGCACCCAACTCTTGGTTAAGGGCACCACTTCTTTTTGAAATAGAAATTGGTGGCAAAAATTGTGTTCTCAATTATTCAGATCTGTGTAATAATTTTTGGGATGATTCTTTCAAACTCGTTAAGGAAAAAAGATATTTTGAAGAGTTGTACAAGACTGGATAAGGCAAAACAAACCAAAGATAAATTAGCTATGCATTAAAAAGGGAAGGTTGTTATTCTCGGCAATTTGGTTTAAAACAAAAATATACTCTCCGAGATAATATTTCGGGGTTAATTAGTAAACAATATAGAGATTTGAATAAGGCACAAGATAAGATTCTCGAGAGATAAAATATGGTAACAAGTTCGATCTGTTGTCTAAAGGAGAAAGAAAATCATATCGAGAAAATATCATCAAGATTTTCTCTCATCTGCCGAAGATTTGATTGTTAATTGGAGAAGATTTTATGAGATTCAGGAGCTGTGATTGGTTGTAGTATACATAGGGACCTTGTATAAAGCATCAGAGAGGCTGGCTTGGTCAGAATTGAAGAGAAAACAAAAATCCAAAAATGTTCTGCTGCTGCTCGAGGAAGAAGATGATGATGAAGAACATGCGCTTGTGAACTGACGTTTAGACCGTTGCCTTTTTCCTTTCAAAATCAACAAATTTAGTAACCACTAGTACAAATATGGGTTTTGGTAACATTTCAAAATCCAAAACCATGACAGTTTACGAATTAACTGTCACAAAATAATAAGCTTTGAGATATAGGAGACAATTTCTTACCAAAACTCATACCAATAGTGGTATACAATCACGACAATTTTTTAAATGTTACTGGATAACTATACGATGACAGTTTTTGTAGAAAAATGATAGTGTACATTGATGTATAATAACAGTTATAAACTGTTACTATTCTTAAGTTGTTGCAACTGTTCCATATTAAAAGTGTTATCGAAGTGTATAGTTTAAGATAAATGTTTTTGTAATTACCTCCACTTCCATTTATAGTGACAGTTTTGATCCAAAACTACTACTACCATAAAGCAACTCAAACCCACGATGTTGTTAGTTTGAGTAGTCATTATCTACGTACGAGTAGTGGCCTAGTGGGTCTTTTTTTTTAGTGGGCCTCTCTAGGCTAAAATAAGTTTCAAAAAGAAGTAATCTCGTTTCTAACCTTCTCTAGTCTCAATGCCGCCTCCTCTCAGTTTTGTTATACAAGCAGATCTCATCACTCACTTCTCATGATAACCATCAATCATGGGTTTAAGTGGAATTTGTTGATTGAGAAATAAATATTTACAATGAATTTGGGGTTTGATTAAAATGGTGTAGTTGTTGTCGATGGGTGAACAACTGGTGGTGGTTGATTTTATTCGTTGGTATCAAGAGAAGAACAACAAGCCTATCTACTACAAGCGAGTGTTATGAGAAAGCAAAGGTCTGATTGACTGATTTGTTGACATGGTCATGGTGTTACTCCCAAATCCGGGGTTGCTAGCTATGAATCACTTGAGTATGTGTCAAGGGTTAGAAGGTATTTTAGGGTTCAAGATTGACATGGAGATAGAACTGGCAGAGAATTGGGTGTCGAAGTAATAGAAGATGTTGGTCTAGTAGTTCGATTTTTGATAGGTTTAAACAATTTATAGGGTTACAACATGGCAGAGATGAAGAAAACATGGAAGAAATTGCTGATAGTTGAATGGTTCTTGATAGTTGAACATTGACGCTGCTGAGGTTTGAAGAAATAGAGAATTGGGTACGAGTTTGAAATAGAGAGTTTTTAGCAGCTGAGAACGAATTGAAGAATGGGTTTATGTTGGATTCCAGTTTACATTGAGAGAAAGCCAAGATTTGATGCCAAGAAGTTAGGGAAGAAGCTAACCTTGCTGTCTTTCTCCAGGTCTTATCTATCCCCATATTTATTCATTTGAGTTTTTCTTTTTTATGGTGATTTGTTCAATTTTAGGTTTGGTTGAATCAGCGTCTTACTTACTTACACTTTTGTTTTCATTTATAGGCTTCCAATCCATTTTTTCCAACTTCAATTATAGCTGCAATCAAGTTTCTGTATAACTCCAGAAATATTTGATTTTTTTAGTGAAGTATTTTTCACTTTTTAGAAAATTGTCGTTGTTGCTTTAATTGATTTATTCATTAAATGTTTCTGAAATTCTAATTAACTATTTGAACTTATTGGTTGCATATAGTAACAATAAGTTCCCTCTGAATTCAAAGTACCACGGATATCAGATTTGGGTGTTGAGGTAAGACCCATTGTTTTTGTTCATTCGTAATATATTGATCATATATGAAAATCCCATGAAGATTTCTTTGTTTGTCTATTGAGTTTTCATAATTCGTTGTTTATGCGATTTGCTTGAGTTGTTTGCATTTTCATTGCTGATATATGAGAATTTTCTTACATAGGTTGTTTCTTCGAGGCGCCTTTACAATAATAGTTAACCAGGTGAACCAAAATAGAAATGAAAGTTATTTTTTACTTTTGTTTAGTTTTAGTTCTTATATATCTGTTTTCATTCTACAAAAGATGGCCTCCTACAAATGCCCGTTGCATAGCCTTCAGGTTCGCGCAAGCTTAAGATTCTACACTTCCAACGCGTCATGCGCCAATATGGCACTTGAGTTGTTCGCAATGCCAATTTATGCTTCTTAAATTGCTGTGAAGTTCAATTTTAGTTTTTTTTGTTGTTGTTCTTTTTGAAGTTTGATACTTTTTGTTCGTTGGATTCGCAATCCCAATCCAAAGTATAAGTTTAAGATAAGCTTTTATCTTTAAATAGTGTCGCATTCCTTCTTTCGCGATAGAATGATAGTAGCCTCTTTGTTTTTTTGGTTAGCTTGAAAGAAAAATACCTTATACAGAGTTACAGATGCTTTTGACTTACATATTACGTTGGAATGTGACTGATTTTGAATTATTGACTTTTGACACTGCAGAACACATTAAATCAATTTTCTTATAGGATCTAGAGAGGTAGAGATGGAAAAATATGAGGTAATTGCACGTAAATATTGAAGTCTAGGTGAAATTGCATTGATGTGATTTTATATAGTGGTAAAAAGAGGTTCGATTCTCGAACTTGTGAAGGTAATGATTTTAGAAAATATAGGACTTAATATAAACTAATAAAAATCAGGAAAATAAACTAGATATGATTTTTAGAAAATATGGAGAAAACCAGGAATCAAGATTCAGTTATTTCTAACAATTTATGTGATTAATCGGGTAATTCTTTTAAATAAATTAAGCTCAAATATTGCCAAAAATAGGTTTTTATGCAAACAAGTAGAGGTAAATCATAAGCATGGGACATCAGAGGTCATTAACCCAGCATGACCCATCAAACAAAAACACCACTACTGAATGAAAACCGTTTTTCTATTACGAAACTATGCAATTTTAACAAGTAAAGAATTATAATTAATTAATTAAAAATAGACTTACCACATAAAATTGAGAGAAAAACCTCCTCCATCATCCCAGTAAATAGACTTAGCTCATGGTGAAGAAAACTTGCTCAAAAGATCTTTTCATTGCTCAAAATATTGATTACAAGGTTGAATAATAGTGCAACAGCTGAACAGACGCGTTTATAAGTGTTACAGAACAAGGTTCAGCCGTTACAGAAGGCTAAGGCAAAGAAAAGAGGAAAAGAAATTTGAAATTTAAGGCAACAGAACAGCAACACTTATAAGAGTTGCTGTGTCTTCTTCTTCGGCAGCGACAAGTTGAAGAACACGGTCACCGGCGACAGCAGCAGTGGCCGGATCGTGGGTATTCCGGTCACAATTCCGGCGACTCCGAAACTTCAATTCTAAGCTATTCTCCCCGTTCTTCTTGGCTTCTCTTGGTATATATAGGCTCTAGGGATCCTTGTGAGTCTTCTAAACCTAATAGAACTCTTTAAAACATATCCAAATCCTCCCAAATCCGAATCAAAGTATAACTCCCTTTTTCCGGCGAAACTCGGATTTGGGGCTATTTTTTCGGCGTAAACCTCTAATTCTTCACGTGTTTAATCTTGTATGGACCTCTAGTATATTGTCTATCAATTTGGGAGCAAAATATTCCAAAAATTTCATGAATCAAAGTGTACAGTTGCATTCCGTCCGATCCCGTGACTGGCTTGACTCGGTCAACTCGGGTTGACCGATTTGACTCGGGTTTGACCCGATTTTGACCGTGTTGACTCGAGGGTACCCCTTATCCACTTTTAGGGTGCCGAATAACACTTGTCCTTGGGTGCCTTTATCACTTTTTAAGCCAATTTTTCTACAAATCTTTATTCTTCAAATGTACCTACAAAAGCATAAAAACGCGTAATATTTGCAAAATCGAATACTAACTTAATAGAAACTAAGGTGCAAACTAGACACTAAAATGTGTCTATCATGCATAAATGTTCATGTGTTTTACTTAATTTGAAGACATTCTAAAATATACATTGAAAGATCAATATAAATTGTAAATCTTACATCGCTCTGATATATGAAGGTATGCCTTAGGTCTAAACGTTCGTTCTGTCATGGAATGCGTTATTGATGATCCAGTTGTGTGTGCATTGACTATTTTATTCCCCATTGTTTAACTGTTTTATTTGCTTGCTTATAATTTCTCTGTAATCTGTTTTTGCTCTCCAGAGTCTGCCTGTCATACCAAAAGCTCTGGGTGATGAAGTCGGTGATACCTCAGATGTCCCTGCACAAGCACTGGAAGAAAAGGTTGCATACATATTTTCGTGACCATATATCTTTTAAATAATTTTTTGAAACATATGTTAAATATGGATGTGATCTGCTCATACTGAATGAAGTTTACTATAAATTTCAGGTTGGTGCATTGTGGCTTCTATCTTAGCAAGATGAAAGACAGTTATTGGAGAGGAATGTCAATGCTGCTCTCCAAGAGAAGATGGATGAGCTTCAAAGAACTTACTGCAGATAACATTCTGAATGCCCATATATAGAAATGCATGATGCTATTGTTCCTTCACCTTTGTAATTGTAGCTCATCGCAACACTTCCTCTTAAGTCTTAATTAATTTGGTTTTCTGGATGTGTTCATGGATGAAAAGGTGAAAGCTCTTTTGGAGTTGGCACAAATAAGGCAGGAGTATCAAGTACTGCAAGAGTATGACTTCTTGACTATCAATAAATGGCTTCTTTCATTTGTCTTTCCTTATTCCGGCTCAATTGTTTATCTTTTGTAGTTTGAAACAATTGAGCCAGAATAAGGTGTTTTCTTCTCTATCAATGTTTTATGGTGATTATCTCTCTTATATTGTTATCCTGATTCCCCTAATTTGTAAGTATTTCTTTGCTGGTTCAAAATTTTAAAGTGTTGGTTTAATTTGGTTAGCGATTGGTGAAATTGGTATTATTACTAGAGTGTGTTTTGGTTAACAAATTAGTGGTTTTCATGTTGTCCGTGTTCAATGATTAATGCATTACTGATTCTAACCTTGTGCTTCTTGCAAGTTCTTTCACAGTTGTCATTATTAGCTTGTATTAGAATCTGAATGGATAACATTTCCCTAGTTATAAATTGCTTGCAATAAAATGTTTCTTGAACATTCATACTTCAAAATATGGGTTTATGTCTAGATTTGTTTACTTTGTATTCTTTATTACCACTTGCAGGAGGTTGATAGGTTCCAGTACTTAGAGAACAAGCTAAAGGTCCATGGATATGATGCAAAATGGTTGGTTTGTCCTATACTAGCAGATCATTTGTTATGTCAAAAGTGTCTGTAGTTCGTTGTGTAATATCTCAGTTTGTTTGTGTATCCAGGGTTTGGTTTAGGTGATTTTTTTCGTTCTTTCTGTAATACTTTTTAAAAAGCAACTGTGGTAATACATGACCCACAAGTGTTCTTTAACAGAACTTCTTTGTGAATTTACAGATGCTTACATGACAAACAATTGATGGATGTGCCATTTTTTTTGTACAACTAGGTACCTCTTTCCTTTTTAATTGGATAGATCTTTATCATTTTACATGAAGCTCATCGCAAAATTGGTTAAATTCATCTTGGTTTCCATATGATTGAAGTTCTATAAAAAATTATCTGTGCTTGTTCTGATACATAGAATCTTAATGGCTGGAATATCAGATACCTCCTGTTGAATTATATATTGGTATTAAAGAGCTTATTGGAGATTTCCAGTAATGGATCAAATTTCACTGATATTAACTTTCATTGATGTTAATATTTGGTGTGGTCAGATTCAATCTGTGGCATGAAGAATCTGTAGAGTTCGAAAACCTTGGACTTCGGGATAATTTTGCACAAGTCTATAAAGAATTTCACTTACAAGGTGTCTACAGACTCGTCTACAAGGTATAATTTCTTCTCAAATAGTTTTATAAAAATGAATTTGTGTTGCGCTCTACTGCAATGATGGTCTTCTTTTATCTCAACATGGAACTGATAAATAAGCAAACTAAGATTAAATTTCCTTAACCAGATGGACGTCGGTTCTAGCTAGTGTAGACTGTATAATATTTATTTGGGTATGTAGTGGCTATTTATCGTTAATCATCTTTGCATAGGAAACTGTTTTTATAGGAACAATTCAGTAATGAATAGCTCAGGCCTCAGGAATATGGCAGCTCAGGAATATGGCAGTGGGTGATCGTGGTTCCTGCATATCCGATTTTCCCACTCTGTTATTGCTGGTTAACAAATCACAGTAGCTAAAGATTGGTCATAAGATCAACCAGAAGAACCAGGTCCATGTTACTGCAGCGATAAAAGCGTCAGGATACTTAAAAATTTGTGATCGGAGTCGGGAGTATACTGGCCACTTCCACACGAAATGAAGTATGTTTTTTAGTTGCTTATTTTCTCGCTCTATCTAATATCTTGTCTGTTTCGCATAAATGAATCCATATTTTTAGATCGAGATTGTTGAAAGATATGCAGGAGGGTATTTTGGAGGCACTTTTCGTTCAAGCATTGAGCCAGGTACTTCCCTATTTCTCTTTGAAGCTATCCTGTATTGGTTTTGCCTACGACATGAACTTTATTATTTAGTTATTGGTACAAACATTCCACAAAGATTTGGGACCTTGAATTTGCTATATCCATTGTCTACCGGACTGATTATCCTACAATTCCAGGTTACATGAATTGGCAGGAGTAGATTTTGGGGACATGAATTGGCAGGAGTAGATTTCGATCAACACTTTGAAAAATGGATGTGGTTTCCAACATCACTGTTAATTTCTTTTAGTTAGTACTAAGATTAGAATGTGGTTTCCAACTTCACTGTTAATTTCTTTTAGTTAGTACTAAGATTACTTTCATATGAAGTCTTTTGAGTTATGTAGTATATTCACTTCTGGTTAACTTATTTTGTTTGAACTTACTAGTTCCGTACTATCTGTTAAACCGTTTATTGAGTAATTTAATGATAATTTTAATAAACGTTAAAATATCTTTCAATAATTATCTCGATATTAGTATCTGACTGAACATGTCACTGCCAACTGAAACATGAACTAGCTGGCTACAAATTAGCCTATATGATAATCATTTGAACAAATAGTGCGTCAAATAATAGGATTAACAATAACGGTTTTCTATAAAGTTGACTGTTCTATGACAGTTTTATTTAAAAAATGTTGCTGATATTTGCCAACAATGACATGTTTATAAAGAAACTGGTACTTTAGTATAATAAATTGAGTTACTGATGACAATTTTCTTTAAAATATGTTACAATAACTTGTCAATAATGAGAGGTTTATGAAGAAACAGTCATCTTAGTCTAAGAAGTTAAGTTGTTAATGACAGTTTTGTTTAAAAAATGTTACGGTAAGTAGTAAAAATGACAGGGTTATGGAGAAACTGTCACCTTAGTAAAAGAAATTAAGTTACCAATGAAAGTTTATTTAGAAAATGTTATTGTATGTTGTCAACAACGACAGGTTTATGAAAAAACTGATATTGATAGTCATGATTCCGTAACAGTTTCTTATAGACCCTTTCGTACTAGAGGCTTTAATGACAGTGCAATTATTTTTCAAAACTGTCACATAAACGTTTTTGTGGCAGTTTTTAACTGTCACATAAGCCCATTTTTGTACTAGTGAACGGTTTCTTCAACAATTCCAGCTACAGTTCTAGGTTTAACGTCATAAAAAGTATGTGCTTTTCCAACTGCTTTAGAAGTCTGTCGCTATCTCGATTGATGATTCTATTGTTTCAGTGGCTTAATAGGTCAGTGCTTAATTGTAATTCTTTTATATAATTATGAATAAAATGATTTCTTCTTCTATTCTTTTTGTGATGAATAACTAATATCTTCCTAGGGTAGAGGAGGAAGCTATTGTTGGTGTGCACTCTTAATATTTTATTTCTTAGGCAAAATTACTCTCTTTTGTACTTTTCAGTGACTAATAATTTATCTTCTTTAAAAGCTTCATAATAATTGTTCTGAATAGTTTTTAAACTATTGATCTTTTATAAGCAAAGGAAATTAGATTTTTGCATAATGATTTAAGTCGTAATAATAATCTAGAACGCTTTATATTCCGAGGCATGAGATTGGGTTCAAAACTGTCTTGGGTAATTGTGAGAGTAGATTTAAGATATTAAATTATTAATTTTATAACTATCAATAGTAGTGGAATCCAAAACCCTACATTTTTCTCTTCCTGGTTAATTAACTTATGTAGTTATTTTATCTTTTTAACTATTTAGATTCTTTTTTACTTATTCAAAATCATTCTCTTTGTATTAGCATATTAATTATTTAAAAATTAGAATTATAATTCTGAAATCCCTGTGGAACGAATCCGTATTTGTATACTGTCTTAACGATAGTTGTACACTTGCGGCATAATTAAAATCCCATCATTGGCCACACCAGGGTTTAAACAATTTATGTTAATATTGTTTGGTAATGTTTTGTGGTTTAAATGAATTTCATCAAATTGCTGCTTGAAACTAAAATAGATGATAGGGTCAGTGTAGTTTCTGAAGAACCAGATAAAAAATTGGGATTGGGGCTCTGGGGGTTGAGGTTTGTAAGTAGTCGAGGACTAGCGAACCAAAGGGGGGTTTTCCCACATTGTAGTAGAGAAATCTTAGGGGAAGGAAATTTCCAGAAATAGTAATGAATCCAATTTTCCTCAGGGAGCTAGAGAGCAAAGGAGGAAAAACCATAAATCTTAAGTTATATTCTAAAAAAAGATATGTAATTGATGATTTTAGATTTATGGAAAACCAATTTGAGTGAGGTTTTGTGATAGATGGTTTGGTAGTGAATTTGGTGATGAAGTTCTGATTTCTGGTTTCTGTAGGCATAGTGATGGGATTTCGATTTCTGGTTACTGTTAGCAAAGTTTTGACTGTGAGGTATCCCGAATAATTTGTTTCTCTAATTCCACTGATTCATGTGATTTCTTCCATTGTATTGATGTGATTTCCGACAATATACTTATTTGTAATTGAAATGGGGTCTCTTCAAATTCATTGTAAAAGTTTTTGATTCATGAGTCTCCGGCGAGAAAAACTGACGGAAAAAAGGTCGTTATGAGTAAAAAAAAAGGGAGCTAATGGTAAGAAACGGCTAGTTGAAAAGAAATTCAGTCATAAAGATAGAGAGAGACAGAGAGGTGATCCAACCATGGTAGGAGAGACTTGAGCTATACTCAACTCCTTAAGTACTTGAACTCTTTAATATCGAACACTTCATTTAACGCATAACAGGTCGGAACTGGAAATTGTGACCTATGGATGGATTGAGTCAACATTGGTCAAGCAAATAAAAGGTAAGACACAAAATGTTTAGGCATAATAGGTCGAATAATATTGCCTAATTCTTTCAATGGGATTTTTATCGTACCTCTATCGAGGTGATAGTCCCGACTCCCGAGTCCTGGCTCATTTGTTTGACTTTCCCTCGAGGTCGCCGTCTTAGTACAACATGTCACCTATTTCAAAAGAAGGTCATTTTATTTTGGTACTCTTCTCATCTGATTTCTCCTTTTACCTAGTTTTACTTTACAAAACCTGTCTTGGTTCATAAGTTATCGCAGTTTCAGGACACACGATGTCTTGGTGTATCACAATTTGGTATTACTATGCCTCGTTAGCTGGGGATGGAAAATCATATAGTTCTCAAAATCTTTGAATAATTTCTTCCATGTGAATTTCTCTAGATGGGTGCTTCCAGAGTGGGTTAATATCTCCGAGAAGGATCACTTCACCATATCTCCCTTTTTGATTCCCAATTTTTTATTCAAAAAGATTTCTCTTTGTATGTACATGCAAATTCACTAATTTGAAACGTTGTAAGTAATTAATACCCGGAACAATAGTTTTCCCAATGTGAATGAACCTTTTGTGCGAGCTCATTTGGAACTGTTTTATGATCCTTGTAAAATCTAAACAAAAATATGGTTGGAAACACTTGAATAATATTGTGATAGCCATTTTTTTAGCTACGCAACTACAAAAATATGAACCATAAGACCATACCATAAGAATCATAATATAAAACTACATTAAGGTATAACTATGAAAGCATAAGTAAATAGATGAACACAATGAGTTAACATGGCTTGGTCTCAGTACCTATGCCCACTTTGGAAAATATGAAGACTTATTAATGGTGGAAAGCTTTTTACAAGCAGGAAGATAAACACTTTGAATTCACAGCAAACCCTAGCTAGCTCTTACTCTCTTAAAACTTTACCCTTTTCTACTGAGATATCCCCAGTATTTATAGACAAATTGCTCATACATCACTCTTTGCTGCCATTAAATACATCTTATTTGATGTCCATCTCCACGTGGAGGTCTTATCTTGGTCACATCCCCTCGTACAAATATTTACTCGTGCTCGGGTACTTTCATCTCAGATATACTACCTTTCTTGCTCGGGTATACGTCCGACCTTCGGG
Organism: Papaver californicum; assembly: GCA_023531435.1. Classification (NCBI taxonomy): domain Eukaryota; kingdom Viridiplantae; phylum Streptophyta; class Magnoliopsida; order Ranunculales; family Papaveraceae; genus Papaver; species Papaver californicum. The sequence continues at coordinate 6,022,095 of JAJJMC010010016.1, read as the reverse complement.
TGCTTGTATGTCGATGAATCATGCAGTTTCCAAGGCTCGCCTAATGTCTTGTCATCTTCCACTTGCTTTTGGCAAGACCTTACTCTGCATGCCTGTATTTCTCATTTAATGTTTCGTTCCCTAATTCAAACTCATCCGTTGATGCAGTCAAGATGCTTTCCACGTGGTTTAATATGATAAAGATGGTCGATATCTCGAAACACGGGTGGTAAGTTTTCAACTTCTATCCCATACTTCTCGCTACCATATTTTCTTTACTTTGGTGCTATGAGATTTATCCATGTGACAACCAGATATTTTACTATCACAAATACGAGAATGTTATTACCCATACATCTCAAATATATATATATATGTTGTTTAACTCTTTTACGATCGGGATCTGGTAGGCTTGTTATCTGATTGTCATAGTGTTTAACTCTAGTTTTCCCAATAGAGACGAATTTCTCTTTATGTGATTCCAACCATATTCTATGGCAAAACGAAACAACTTTTCCCTACCCTTGGTTTCACTGGTTACAAAAAAAACCATATCTTAACACTTAAAGGCATAAACAAATAAAGCTCTCAAGTTAAATGGTGATGGAACCTTCCTTTTTATTGGCTATAGACTTTTTCTGATACAACAATTTTAGTGAGGACAATTGGCAAAGTTTGATTGGTGCAAAAATTCTGGGGTAAAGGAAACCCATTCTCCAATTGGCTATGATGTTTAAAAATCATTACACTTATTTACACCTTATACTTAATTGTACCAATCCAGCGTCACCTACATTGGGTGCACAACACCTCATATCGACGATCTACGTTTAATCATCTATAATAAAAGCTGTTAAATTATGTATTTTTCACTAGAAAAAAAATCAAATATATTGATATTTTCTGTATCATATCTACTACTTTTAACAAAAAAAATAATTACCAAGTGAATTAAATATTCCTAAATATCATATTAAAAGGGATCGTTGGAAACAATTAAAAAAAAGTCCATGTTATGAAACTAGAAAAAGACACAAACGAAAAAAGGAGAATGAAGAAAAATTTGCATTAAATGTATGTAGAATACAAGAGTTTAAGTCTCTATTTATATGGATTGAAGACTTGGTGCCCAAGATATGTAAACCCTAATTTTAGATACAAAAAAATCTTAATAATTAAACTTTAGGTTTATAACACTCCCCTTGATGACCACTGTGGCTAAGTCATTACAAACGTACCAGGAAAACTCAAAAGAGCAAAACCTGAAAAATACGTAAACATAAAGATCTTAAAACAATGTTCGACACGCAAATGTTCCCTCATTGAAACTGTGACAAAGAAAACAAAGTGAGACAAAACCTTGACGAAGAAAAAAATTTATAACGCAATAATTTCAGTAAATGCACATTTGATAATGGCGCTCCTCCTGATAAGTACTTCAATTAAATCTTGGCTTGCAAATCTTTGAGACGAGACTTTCCAATTTCGGTAAAAAAATTATTGAAATATAGAAGGTTATTGTACTTTCGTGAAGAAAATTGATAGTTAATAAAGTATTATATTATGTTACACAAGCAATATTGTCTTCGATTAAATACTCTTGTAGAGTTTACAATCTTCTTCAATACATTGAGGACTTGTGCCAAGGATCGCTAGCTTCTCGACATTTTGCAGATGTAGTTGAAGTAGTTTCTTCAACAAAGAGCCAAGGTGTAAATACATTACCGTAAGTGAACAAAAATTTGTGATCATACCTTACATGGTTTAGAAGAACATCCGAACTCCTATGAGGTAGTTATGTTGATTTTGTCTAATCAAATGTGAGCATCCACTAAATAACCAAAATTATACAATAACCCCCCCTTGGTTAACCACCATGTTGAATAAATTTCCTCACTAAAACCTTACCAGTAAAACCCAATGACACAAAATTTGGACGAAGAAAAAAGAACACAATATGAACATTTTGAAATTAAACGTCAGCGAGATGTTGCCTCGTCAAAACCTTGCCAGGAAAACCACATGGGACAAAACCTGAAACGAAGGGAAAAGAGTACAACTTTTAACATGTTTATATATGGATGCTAACTTTACAATATGAATATTACAGAAAACAAGCATCAAAGTAGAATGCATAGTCTATTTAATAGACAAGTTTTATGCAAGCATAATTCTGAAATTGCAGATCAAGAAATTTTAAAAATAAAAATTATATTGCTTAAACGTGATTTTTAGTGTCTTTAAGGACTCTTCAGGAAACCTATAAAGTAGATATCATTAACTAATCCGGATTTTGGTACTTAAAACACTTAAAGGATTGTTAAACCTGGTATAATCGAGTGAGGTGGCTTCCTGAATTTGAACCCTTTAGAGATTGTAAATTCGCATATGTTCTTCGACCATATTTATTGTGTGAATATAATACGAGTCCTTTAAGGACTACCACGCCAAATGCATCATATAGGGAGAACAAAGTATTATTGAACCAACCCCTAGGAGTTGAGAAAAAAAATAAAACCTCAAATCGTTTTTACAACGATCATATATTTCTTATAACCCAAGAAGACTACACCAACCTATAATTTTTAGAATTCAGGCTTGCACGTTTAAGGTGTTAAGTCTTGGATCCGAATATTGCGTTATTCCAGAATTTTTAATCCAACATAATTTGGATTTAGTGCCTACCGATCACATATGTTGATATTTCTCTGCAGAGGGGTTAACAACCATCATCATTTCTTATTTCAGTAGCTACTATAAATGAATATTCGACAATCATATTTTCTTACCACAATCCCACACAATTCTCAAGTATAGGCATACCTTAAATTGCTACATGCTTGCTGGATGTGATTGGATTTGCCTTTTCAAACGATATAAGCTTATGGAAAAGCTAAATGAGATATACTCACGCCTAATATTTAATGACATCCTTTATCAATTTTATCATGATGGGAAAGACATTGATATAACTTTTAAGTTAATTCACCTACTTCCAGTAATGTATAGTCTCCCCTTGATCATGGCGGAAATATTTTCATCTCATATACGAAAACTTCAAGTTTCGTAAAGTATTATCCAATTATTTCGAGGACATATACTCATGATAATTCCTAGATTTTAACAACACGGGGCTGTACTAGAAATACTGATTTCAAAATCCATAAAATCTTATGTCTTTCAACATGAAAAAATTGTAGTCTTTTGGACAAAAATATTTACCATCAACCACAAATGACTTTATAAAAACCAAAATTTCATTGGTTAAAGCCAAAAGCATATAAAATATGAAAATAGATATCCAATAATTTTGTGACCTCTAGGGACAACGAGATAATGATTCAAAATGACATTATTAACTTTTTTTTTATAAAATACTTTTAGTTCAATGTCAATTTCACTACAAGGACTAATTATACTGCTAACAAGACGGGTGCACACCCTTTGATCTTTAGTGTCCTACCGATTAAATTATAAGTGGGATGGTCCCAAATTTTGGAGATTATTACCACGAGGAAAAATCAACAATTGCTCAATGTCCCTCAATAATGCATCAATTCCTCGTTTCATTGGTATTTGCAATTGCTAATATAGTAATAAGGGTATTCTAAATTTCAGGATCAACAGATAAAATCAACAACCTAAATACTCAATACCATCTGCTAAGTGCATAATTCATATGATTTTAGTGTCAAATACATAATAATATTTTCTATAATTCTTGCATATTACTTTTTATTATGTTTATTTTCTATCTTATCTCTTATATTAGGTGAATCATCCGAAATCAAAGAAATGGCTACAAATGTGTTAAGGAAATGGTGTCTACAAATGAATACCACTTGTAATTTGTTCAAACACCAAATTATTCACCTCTATCTTGAATATAATTCAAAGATGAATCCAACGTAAAAAGAATGAGGTCATTCCGACATCGGACGAAGAAGTTATAGCAAAACGAGTTTGAAAGATTTGAGTCTACAGAGAGAGGTTCGGCTAATAATCATTCAACTCAAATAGTAGCCGAACCTGGAGCTTAAAAATCAATATTTTAGACAAGTCTACAGAGAGTTATTCGGTTATAAATTGATCCAATGGTATAATCCGAACCTAAAAATGAGTTTTGAACAAAGTGTCTAGGAGAATGTTCGACTGATAAGTGAAACAAGGAAAGTAGTCGAACTTTAGAGTGCGTTTTCGACGTAAAAACAAGAGTGTCCAAGAGGAAGTTCGGCTGGTAATTGATTACCAAATAGTAGGCGAACCTTACTCTCACCTAGAGCAAAAATAACTTGTCATGTTTGGTTGGAAAAGTTCACACTCGAATCAGCCGAACCTGACACCATTCTAGGACATTTTTGACACGTTTTTGACTCTATTTTGGAAAGAACATGGTCCCGGAAGGATTTTAAGCCCTATATATTATGAACACTATATAAGAAGACTCTCAGGACATTAAGAAGACACCTTTTACATAACTTTGTAAGTCTTGGAAGAGATCAACAACACAAGGAGAAAAAACTAGGGTTTCAGAGCGGTTCCATTACCGTAACGATTTCTTATCTACTTTCTTATGTGTATAACATGGGTGCCTCCACATCCATGAGTAGCTAAAAACTTAATTGATTGAGGATGAATTCGAAGTTCTAAACATGATTTGATTTGATATATGAATCTATTTTGATTTCTTCACATGATTATTGTTTGTTTCTATTATAAGGAATGTTTATGATTGATTAATTTATTGTTCTAGGTGGCCGACTAAATCAGTTTCTTGATTAATCTATTGCTAGTAAAGAGTTAGGATATCCGTAATTGTTGAATAACTTCTACACAAGTAGAGAACGTGAGACCTTACAGGGGGATTCTGTGGAGCTATCGCGTGTAGAAGCAACACTAGATGGTGGACTTTGCGCTAAGAGTCTAACTACTAGGATCAACCTATAAAGTCATAAAATATAAATCATTTGATCAAATTACACTTAGAGTACGCTACTTCTAGGTGGTTTAGACGAATAGAATCTGGTATTCGAGCGCTTTGGTATCCAGTGGCCAAAGGACTTTTAGGGATAACAACTACTCTAGCTGCTATCCTACGGTTGGTAATAATCTGTGATGAATGAAAAGTAGATGAGTATACTAATTCAATGATTGATTAGTAACGAAGAAGGATTCCTTGATCATATCTCTCACCACTGCTCACAACTTTACTTTTAATTGCTTCCTTATTTACTTTGCTTAAAACCTAAAATAAAAAACCCCCATTGTGACACTTTAAAAAATTAAAACACCTCGCTTTTCGTGGGAACTAATTTGACTTCCATTATATTGCTTGTTAATTGAGTGGAAATAAGATCACTAATTTGTTGCATCCATGACACGCATCACCATCCCTCACTTCATAATAAAACTAGCATTGGTGGAGCTTACCCTCTCTCTCATTGGTTGGTTAGCATAACCACTCCCTCTCATTGGCTTGGAAGAAAAACATTCGTATCTATTGGATGAAATGCGGAGGCATATGGCGCCTTAATGCAAGAACGTGTGGTGCAGATTGGGTAGGTGGTTTATACATACCGGACGGACGACCTTCATCGTCTGCACTGTCTGGATGCTAGATGGTTGAGATCCTGGTTTAGACGTTGAGAACTGTTTTAATATATTTAAACCGGGTTTACATAATTTTTTAAAATCTTATATCGTCAAATTTTTTATAAGTTAATCAGACAGATGACGAATTATATACAAATTTGTGGAAAAACATAACTCTAATTCATAATACCTCCGTTCTTCTTCTTTTTCATTGATTTGTTGCGTTGCTGCTTCTCAGAGTTTGATAATACGTTGTTTTTCTTAATTTTTCTGTTTTTTTATATCATACGGATAATCGAAACTGCATGCAGCATATATATGTGAGAAAAAAACATGTAAAATCAATCTTCGTATATTTTTTGAAAAAAACATGTAAAATCAATCTTCGTATATTTTTTGAAATTTGCACTGCAGGTGAGAGAGGAAATTATGCTTTAAAAGCAGGTAAAATCAGTTTTCGTAGTTTATTTTGTTAAAACCAGAAAACCATGTTTTCGTCTTTTTCCTTATTATATAATTTTAGGTAAATTGGGGATCCTCATTCAATTAGTTCTTTTTTTGTTAATCTGGGTTGTATTCAGAAGTTCAAATCGTACATAAAGTGGAATTCGATTTGTATCAGATATTGGGTTTAGCATCTACAAGGGTTGAAGTTAATTTTCTTAGTATTTTATTAGTTCAGATCGAGAAGTATGATGAATTAAAAGGGTTTCTTAGTGCAATGAAAATATAGCAGTTGATGGGGCAGCCAAACAGAAGATTATTGCACCTGGAGGCAGTAACAGGAGAGCCCTTGAAGATATAAGAAATCCAGTGAATGTTCGAGTGGTTGTTAGTGTCGAAGGGAAGGCACAGACGATTCTCCCTGTTACTTGGAGCTTTGTTGCCCAATTGCTTTCAAATACACAAACTGCAAACAACAAGGTGAGTTAAACAAAAAGATTTTTATTATTCCACTTCTAAACTAATTTAATTCCCCTTTCTGAATTTACATTGAATTTTCTTAATTTTTCATAAACAGATTCCAGTTATTCATGATGGAGCTGTGGCCAAGTTTTACAAATAGATGATGCTTTTAGTTTTTACAAGTACTTTTTCAATGTAAAGAATAGAAATGCTTACAATTTGGAATGCACATAGAGTGTCCGATCCGATTACTGAATGATGATAAAAGGTTTGTTATATATAAACAAGGGTCTAACTTTACTTATTCATCATTATTGTGGTTTATAATGACTCTATGTTGTGATTTGCGTGAGTATTGTTATATTTCTGTTTATGCATACCTTTTCAAATTTGAAGTTTTGTTAATCAAACTCCTACTTAAGTAACTTCAAACCATTTATACAGTATATTGGCCTCTTTTTTTAACATGATAATGCTGACTAAGGTAAGGAAAACATCTTTTGCAGAATGCGACAACAATTTGTCAGATTCTATGGTACATGGAAGAATAGTAACTGTTTGCAACAATAATCATAAGTACCAAATCATTCGCGCAGGAGCTTTGTCGATAACGTTTGGTATATTTTTTCACATAAAGCTAAAACCTTTGATTTCCTTAACTCTTATGCACATTGTGAGTATCAGTTCAATTCCTTGCAACATCTCATACTAAGGAAAGTTGATTAGGAATTAGATTTTCAAATATAAATATTGTTTCCAAGTCGACCCCTTTTGTAGGCACGAGGTATGAATTACCTTCATCGTTACAACCCACCAGTTATTCACCGTGACTTGAAGTCATCAATTAATCTTTAGGTTGATAAGAACTGGAGTGTGAAAGTACGTACTTATTATACTGTCTTCTGGGATGCGGGATAATTGAAGAAGGGAAAATCATTCATTGACCTCCTTGATATTTTTTCATTGTTAGGTTGGTGACTTTGGTCTCTCACGGATCAAACATGCGACATTTCTAACAAGTACTGGAAATGGAACCGTAACACCTCATATATATAGCATCGCCTTGAGTTATTTTGTTTCTTTGTTTTGTAGGTTTGAAATAAGCTGCTTTTTATTATCAATTTAATTATAATAGATCCTTTTTATTTGTTGTGTTTTGCAGCCACAGTGGATGGCTCCAAAGGTTATCCGTAACAATCCAGCGGATGAGAAGTAAGCGACCAAATTCTTTAATAAGATTTCACTCTTTTATTATGTTGCTTGATACGCAAATATAATATATATATATATATTGATGGTGAGTTATTGACGGGGCAGAAAATTGTAATGCTCCTCTTGTAATGTTTTTTTTTTTTGCCTAGCTGCGAAAACGTGAAGTAAATATACATCAATTTCTGACAAGCATCAGAATTATGAGTATTATTCCTATCCTATATTTTGCAAGAAAATTGAGAAAAGGTATTTAGCTCCTGATTAGTCCTGCATCTCTTTGGCATATATATGCATCAGAGAAATTTCAGAGCTTTGTTCAACTAAAACCTCGTTATTTCATGTGCATCCATGCGAACCACTTATATAAAACAGAACGTGTTGGTTATACAAAATTGTGAACATTCAGAATAGAGGCGATGCCATAGTTGAGTGAAAATGCTAATTAGATGCATAACATCTAAATCGCAGAGTCGCATCAAGCATAATTTCAAGTTGCAAACTTCCACGGCTGAACCTCTTGAAGATGATTTGTATGCACTGCACAAAAGTTAAGCATAAATGCTAAAATTTAAATCTCACAAGATTGAGAAACCATAAATAGGCCATAGTTATTGCTATGGCATTAGCAAAATGCCAATACTAATAGCATATATGCAATAGCACTGGCATCTACCAGTACATGCCTTAGTAAGTCCTAGCTATGCTCCAAACACAAACACGTCAAACCAACAAGGAAACAAAGACACCAAAGTCGAAAGCCTCGTAAAAACCATGCTCTCTCGCCAAGCCATGCTCCCTGGACGTGACGTGTTCCCTTGCCGTGACCTGCTCCCTGGCCGAACACTAAAGCTCCCTCGCCGTATAATGTTCCCTGGCTGCGCCAAACTCCCTGGCCGCGCGAAGCTCCCTTGGCGCGCCAATGCTCACCTATCCATGCTAGCACTATTCTTCTTCGCTAGCACCATTACCTAAGCCCTTATGACGATAAGTTGACATGAAATTCACTAATAGTATTATTTTACAACAAGACTCATGGCTTTGAAGCGATGACTCCACTCACTCCTACGAGATATCAAATCATATTACATGGGGGGATTATAAATGGAGTTTTGTTTTGGTGGTTCCAGCAACATGGGCGTAGCAAAACCCCATGAAAAAAAAGTTACAAAGTAAGTGGCAACGATTGAAAAGATAGTGGAGTAATGATTTGGAAGTTTCCAGAAACTTCCCAAGACAAAGTGGACGCTTACTCCCACAACCTCCATTTTCCCATATCCTCACAACCTCCACTACTTCACAAGGAAAGTGTGTGGTACCAATCACTATAAATAGGCTACTAGCCCATTTCAGAACGGGGAATATATAAAAAATAATTCTCACAAGCTCTCTTATTCCATTACCACAACACACAATTCGACACATAAGTCCTTCAACTTTCTTTGCTTCCCTCCCCTAAGATCAACCCATCTCCTCTCTGTGCAACCGAAGTAAAACATAGGCAGACATTCTTCTTGTTTGATTTTTGTTATGTACGATTTTGATCCTCGAACCTACAAAAAGTACTTCAACAGTATATTGTTTTGCCTAGGAGCAATTTTTAGGTACAAAAGATTGGCGACCACAGGTAGAGATCAACCTCTCGTTAACAAAATCCAATTCTTCAAAATTGTGGGTCTTAGATCAGGTTCGGCAACCAATCCTAATTCAAGTTCAACAACCGCTGCTAATACTAGTAATACCAGTGGTAGAACTCTAGAGATCATTCCTCAAAACACTACCATTAAAAATACCAAAACTCATTTTTTTACCACTGAAGGCGTCATAGGAAAGGAGCAGGCATCACCGACGGTAAGAAACTCCGAGTGAAAGTCAAATAGTCATGGCCACTGCCCAGAAGGAAGTTCTTACCTTTCTCAAGACTTTGATGAAGAAATTATCACCAGGGCGTTATCCTCAAACAGAGAAAGATAAGAACACAACCGTCGGTGAAGCCAACACATCAAGAGTTAATGCCCAAGAGGATGATGAAGTACAGATCATCATCGACTATGTACCAGAAAGGATTCAACAACAACAAAAATTCTTCACTCGTGAAGACCTGGAAAGGCTCCTGCGAAATAGTGGAAAGGAAGACTCATCTTCGTTCCATCAACACCAACCCTCTTACCCGACATAAATTCAGAGGGTTGCACTGCCGAGCGGATATTCATCTCCTTCATTCTCATTGTACCATGGCACTGAAAACACTCGAGAACATGTTTCTCGATTCTTGGAGTCACTAGGAGTGCATGAATATAATCAAGTGTTGCGGCTCAAAGAATTCTCCAAATCTCTTATGGGAAGATCCTACACTTGGTACAACAACCTCGCTCCCTATAACATCTCTAGTTGGTTTTAAATGGTCAATGCTTTTTATAAAAAAATATTCTTTGTTTCTGAGGAAATCACTCTTTCGGATCTGAGAAGAATGTTCCAGAGAAATAACGAACATCCCAACGAATATGTAAAAAGGATTAGGACACAAGCTCTTGACTGCCATGACCAGAACGTAACTGAGCAACAATTGGTGGATGTTTGCATTAATGGTATAATTTCTGTTTATCATGCCTTATTAGAAAATTTACGATTTCAAACCTTCTCTGGAAAGGACAAGGCCCGCCAGAAAAGAAAGTCATGGAGACACCCGTGGAAGTAGACGTCTGGTGAAAAAACAACACTCTACCCATTACTCCATAGGTGTTGTCACTGATGAAGGAGCCAAGAGGAAAGCAGCACCTCAGTCGGCATCACATGCCAAGCGCACTGCATCAACCCCGGCGACAACACCGACAACAACTCAAGGACAAGGCTCAGTCAAGATTTTGCGTCAGTCACAAAGAAACAAGACGGATCTAACAATCCTATATTTCCCCTTTCCTATGGAGGAGGTCATCGAGCTGTTTGAATTATGGGTACAAAATAGATCTATCAAGCTACCGCATGTACGACAACCGCCTACTGAAGAGGACATGTCAAATCTAAAGTACTTCCACTTCCACAAATTCGTCAATCATCCCACTAGCGAGTGTAATAGTTTGAGACGTATATTCATAGAAAATATCGAATCAGGAGAGATATGCATGGGGAATGAAGGATTCTACCAAGATTCACTCCCCGTCAGGAATTCACCCTTTCTGGAGATTCTGTCAACAGAAATGTCCAATCCTTGATGGAGCGCATATGTGAACTTGTTTACCTATCGAAGGCACAACGCTAAGATATTTTGACTTCCTTTAATCGTGTCGTGTAGGGTAAGCGTCTAATCTTTGTTGAAAAAGCCACTATGCATCCCAAGTCCGTTTCAGAAGACATAGTCATCAAACACGATGAAAACCTAGCTGGGGACTTCTCACCACTGCTTGCCTCACGGACACCTAGTTCGAGCAAACACTAATTGATGCAGGAACCGACGTCAATATCATCATTATCAAGAATCTGAGAGCTGTAAGAATCTCTAAGCATGAAGCCACGCACTCGTCAACCGTAATCAAGAATTCTGAACGGAAGTCCCTGAGTGCTTACGGCTACGTCACTTTTGAGGTAAAAATGGGTGACTCCCGAACGCATGTCAAGTTCCACATCATTAAAGGGAACCCAAATTATGATATGGTTATGGGATTCCCATGGGTCCGTAGCAACAAAATGGGAGCAAGTGAATCTCCTCTATCGGCACCAGCACCTCCAAGACTCTCAAACAAGCCAACAAATCCCGAGGACTACCTATTGGACGAGTTTCGTCGTACAATGGATTTGGATGTGAAGAAATCACCAGAAGAGGATATAGCATCATATGTACGAAGGTTTTTCATAAAAGAAGTCATATCCAACCAACTTCTTTGCAACCAACAATCCCACGTCCCATCAAAGCTTGGGGACTTGACCCGGATATCAACCCTCCTCTGACTCGGCGATGTGAATGGGAAGCTGGTCTTTTTTAAAATTTTATCGAGCTGGTATGGATCGTCTCTACTAGAGATAAGAAAACCAGTAACTCGGGCATTCAGAAGACATGTCGTGAAGTTAAGGGGTCTGAACCTAATGCCTTCCATGTCGGAGATACAGTGGAGAAAATTACAGCCTCTACTGAAGAAGAGCCATATCTCATCACCGAAACCATGATCGGTGGTTATTACAAGCCTGTCAATACTGACAAGATGGAAGGGGTGGTCATACATGCAAAATGGCTTACATCTCATGACGCTTAAAACGTCTTATCGCTACCTCACAATCTTTTCATGTTTTATGTAATATTTGTAATTCCTCCAAAATGTTTGCAACATCTTGCATTCATACTTAGGATTTCAATTTATTAATCAAGCAAAGTATTATTTCCTTCAATATATATATATTTACAAATCATTCAAAAAATATCCACCTACTAAAAAAAAATCCCAAAATAAAACCACAACGAGTCATATATCTCAAAAAACCTATGAAACTCAGAAAAGCTAGAAAAAATCCTTGAAACCGGTGCAACATCTTCGGAATATGCCTTATCCAACCTTCCAAAAATCTCAGTAGCAAGCTTCAATCCCCGGGAAAGCCTCTCAAATTCATGTCTAGCCTTGGTGACCGTCTCCAAACCAGGAGTCGTGCCTCCTTCTTGGAAACGTTTCTCAATAGCTTCAAAATAACGACGAAGCCATGCGACATTGAGCTTAGACCTTTCAGCCTCATCCAAAGCATCCTTCCAATATTGAAGCACCGTAACAGAAATCTCTCTACGAGGGAGATAAATCATCTCACGTACGGTCGGCAGTAATACAGATACATCATTCTCCAGAGTACGCTAGTTCTTGGGATTACCTACGAAGAAATGGCAAAAATTCTTTCATACTTTGGTATACAGTTCAGCATATGCGAACGGGACAGTGAATCCACCAATGCACATGTAGTCAAGTCGATTCCTATCAAACCTGAAGACAAAATGAACTCCAGTATTCGGATATTCAACCGGTACAATCATCATCATATCAGCATTCTGTGCAATAATGTTATTCAAAGTGCTTTCTTCAACAAATGCATCAGAAAGATCTCGCTCGTGATTTTGAGATAGAAAAGGCGCGTCACTAACATCACGGATCATGGTAATCTCGAATCTTTCACTTACAAGTTCATCTCTCTGATTTGGTCCGTTCCCTCCCTAAAAATGAGGACGTTACAGAGATAATGAGCCAAAACAGTTTAAACACAAGGAATTGAAGCATACATTACAAAGTTCATAAAATATTTCCATTAACAACCTAAACATTCATTAAAAAGTGTTTTGGGCCATAGCATATGGTTTAGAAGAGATATGGGTCATTTCACAAAAATGTCATCAGAAACGTTTTTACATAACCCCCCGGAAGAACTGAAATTGGCGCTAATTGGTAAGAAATTTGGGTATGGTTTACATACAAAATTATTCATATAGATGTCTACCACAACATGCTAAAAGGGGACGACAATCGGAGAAGCGAGCTAATAAGGGCAGACAAAACGGTTAACTACATGACAGCTAAAAACCTACATGATTTTGCCTGGAATAAATCTGGACACTCGGTGACAGGTTTTTTTCGCCTAGAAAACGAACTCCAAATTCAAAAATCCTTTTTTGAAGAAGTTATCTCTATATCTAATCTAAATAATGATATGTTAAACACCTCATATTGACTTCGAATGAAGATTCTACGGTCATTACGGCAAGAAGACCTGAATATGAATTTTTTTTGCCTCAGGTTATTGCCACATCTTTGGTACACCGCAACAAAAGCTAGATTTTTTGCCACACCCAATGGTGAGGCAATAACCTGAGGCAAAAAGCTATTTTTCTAATTTAATTTAATTTTAATTTTTTTAATTAAATTTTATTTAAAATGTTTGCTACAAGGATTTTTTGTAATTAATACAAACGGAATTTTTAATTTAATTTTTGTTTCTATTTACAAATTAATTTTTATAGTATTATGACATTCCTATTTTTTCTTTTGATCTTTTATATAATTCTCAAGAATTCGATAAATCTAAGAGAGAGAAAAATAATAGGAACAAAATTCTCATTTAATTTTATTTTATTTATAAATTTAGTACATAAATAAAATATAAATTTAATTTACTCAATACATGCATTACATGTTAGAATTTAAAGTGAATTTATTGCTTATTTACAAAAAAACTGTTTTGTTACCAAAATTATCTTGATGGGACCAAAGGGTCACTAGCCTATATTGTGATGGAAATAACAAATCCACTTTTCACTTCTATGTGAATGAGAAACCTTTGGTTTGTCCCACATGGGATAAACCAAGGATGAAGTCTATCTATATTACCACGAAAGTTGCTTTTAAGGGAAAAAAACTTGTGGATTGGATATGGACTAAGGGAATGGGCTAGTGGGCAAATTCAGACATGTGCGGTGCTTCGCACCGAAGCACGAACGCGGGCTTGCGGAGCTTGCGTGTGTTTTTGCGTGAGCTCGGCGTATGCCAGCGTGTGCCTATCAAGATTCAACGGTTTTATTTTATTAAATTCCTTTAATAAATTTTACCGTTTCAATATTAATGATATTTATTAGAATTAAATAAAAAATCTTTTCATTAATGGTTTTAAATTCAAAACGAATTTCTTCTCCTATAAAAGCAGAAAAGGTTTTCATTTTTTCCTCACCCCAGTTGCAGCCACTAACCTGTCGACTTTTCCCCTCTTCCTGCTTTGTATGCGCACTAGTTTATTTTTCATCTTCTTCTACTGTTAAGTTCACAAAGGGCCAACGAGTTTTGCTAACTGGGTTGGTATCAGGTGGTTTTATCTTGGATTCGATTTGTCATCTCTAAAGGTATAGCAACACTTTTCTAAAGGTGTACCTGACAAATATCGAGTTAAGGGCAGTCTGTTGAACATGCGACTCCATCTCTCTGTGCTTGTGTGGTTGTCTGAAGTGTGTTATCTGTTCTAACCCTTAACTATTTTCAAGCTTCTGTTTGGTTTGTTCACTGTTACAGGATTTTTCTCCAACAATCTTAACTCGATATTTTATTTTTCTGTAACAATGAAAACGAGAAATAATTTTTGGGCGTGCAAAGCTGAAGCAATTAAAATAGAATTTGAGAAAAAGAAAGAATCAGAGAAGAAATTATTAACTGGAATGACATTTCACTTGTAAAATCTAAAGTTAAGGAGGAGCAAGTTTTCAATATCGTCCTGGAACCTGCAAACTCTTGAATCCTTATGTGCGTGTTGAGGAAAGGTGGTGGAATTTCATATCACGATTTTGAACTTTTCAAAACATAATAGTTCAAGATCAGAGAGCACTGTGACCTCAGTAAAATCCCAGTGGCTACTAGTTTTTAGGGTCGCTGGTTGAGTAATTGAATGGATTCAATCACATGTGGTTAATGGAGAAGATCAACACTTTACCGGATGTGAAAAACGAAATCCTAGATCCTTCCTTTCTTTACAAATTTGTTGAAAAGTGAAATCCTAGATCTTAATCATCCGATTCAATTCAGCTCCATTAATCATGGGGACGACAAGAACCAATATATACAAAAATCCTTCATTTGCTTACAACCGAGATTTGAGTATTTCTTCAATTATTGGAAATCTCAGAGCTTACAAAGATGGTCTGTTGCCGGAAAAAAGTTGGAGATCAGTACCAGGTGGAAATTTCAGAAAGAGAAAGGGAATCAGTCAACGTCAAGAATACCGCATCTCATTTCGAATCAGTTGGTGCTAGTCCAATGGGTAATACTGTCCTAGAGAAATGGAAGAGAAAGAGTGAACATCACAACAAATTTTTCCAGCGATTCAATAACGGAAGAAAAATCATTTTCATTTCTCCTCCTTCTTTCACGCTTCAGATTCAATGGAAGAAAATTTATTTTTCCTCCTTCTTTCACGCCTCTGATTCAATGCATATCAACGCTATTTGGCTCCAGGCAGCAAAAGAGAGAAGATGACCCTAATTCGTTGTGAATTGAGAAATGACCGAGAAAACGGTGGTTTTATCTGCCGGAAAACATGAATTTGTCTAAATGGTCGTGACTTGTTGAATGGGTTTACTGTTTTGAATGAATAGATTGTTGCAGGGAAGAAGATTGAAAATCGGATTTCTATGACTCGGTGATCATGGGTTCTTCATCAATTGTTCATTGGGTTCTAGAAATCAGAGGTTGTTTTTATAAAAAAAATTAGATTAAGATTCATGGTTGAGATTCTTTGGGAGAAATGGTTGGTTTAATGGCGATTGATAAGTTCCTTCGAGACACCAAGAGAGAGACCAAGATATTAAGAAAAGAAATTAGTTTGCTTTATTGTTGTTCGTGAAGATCGATGAGAGAGAGCAGCGATCGAAGCTTGGATTGAATCAGGTTCTACTGATTTTGAGTTTGTTCGACTTTCTAATCAAAGGCAGACGTCCATGGCGTTGAACATGGAAGGTCTCAAGGGTCTAATCCCCGTGCTAAACTGCTGCTAACTATTGGAGCAACATTGTTCTTGGAATTTTGGCCATTAATCCTCGGAACTGTGGTGATTGAAGTTCGGTAACAGAGAATCGAGATTGTTCTTCGGTGATGAGTCCGTGAAGCAGAACTTGTCGGTGGCTGTGAAGGGAAAAAGAGGATCGGTGAAGGTGATTAGGTGATTTGCTAGGGTTAATAGAAGAATACGTGAAAAGACCATTTTGCCCTTCCTTCACACATGTGGCACACATGCTTATCTAAAGTTTCCTTTATCTCTACTATTTGTGCTCAATAAAATTATAAGGGATGACTAAATGAACTTGGGCACTCAATTTGGGATGGGATTGAGTTAAGTCCTAGAGGTGGTTTTGGGTGCATTCTAATTCTAGCTGATGATATGGGTTTGGGCCAATTGCATTCTTTGGCGGGGATTTGATGGAGATTCCATGGCTCAAAGGGAAACTTTTATCGCTCAAATGGTGGTAGCAACGATAATTAGGTATGATTTATTAATTATAATCATAATATATTTTTTAATATATGAATCGTTTGCATGATGTCTGGAAATTATTAAAACGGTTAATACACTCAAATTAACAACCGTAGGTCACGTTTTATGAAACGTAATTATGCACTAAATTTAATGCATAAATCAAGACAATTATTATACGCATAATAAAACGTAGTTATCATGTACTAAAAATGATTTAACGTGGAGCATACGTGGGTGTTGATTATTTGATTATAAATAAATCATATTCATAATATAATTAGGCAATATTTTATAGAATTCGTAAGGATTTTATAGATAAATAAAATAAAATAATGCTAAATTATTATGAAAAATCTAAAGAAATAAGTTTTTTGGTACAGTATCTAAAGTAAAAATTGGTAACCAATGTGAGAGACTGGTGGGTAGACTCTGGTACTACCAAGCATGTCTGCGGAAACAAAGATGTGTTCACCTCCTATCATAAGGTAGGGGAAGGAAAAAGCTCGATATGGGTAACTCGTCCGCAGCACAGGTTGCGGAAAATGGCAAAGTTGGGTTGAAGCTCAATTTTTGGCAAAACTCTCACATTGAAGAAATTGTTCATGTTCCGGACATCTGTAAAATTCTTGTATCTTGTAGTATATTAGATGATAAGGGTTTTTATGAATCTGGGAAAAAATAGTGTAACTCAGTGTAAAGACAATGTAGGAAAGAGCTATAAAACAAAGGGTGTTTACAAAATGTAATCTCAATTTAAATAAATAAAATTGATTCCTTTTATGTCTGTATGTCAGTGACTGCTTGACATGGTAGACTTGGTCATGTTATTCAATGATCAATCTGGCGGGCATAGGCTGCATTCCCAAATTTAATTTGGCAAGTAAACATAAAGGTTAAATTTGCATAAAATTAAAATATGCTAAAATGTCTTATAAGAAAAATGTTCAGGAAAAATTCTAAACCCTTAGAATTAATTCCTCAGGCCTAGTTGACTTGAACTCAGTTCAAACTAGAGGTGAAAATATAATCCCTTAAGGAGATGATAAAGTCATGAATCAGTTCAGCACTACCTGCGAACTTGTGTGTGTGTGTGTGGGGGGGGGGGGGGTCGTCCTCTCAGTTTGCTATGTCTAAAACAAAGTAATTATTAAAAGATCAGATATATCTCCAAATAAATTATAGAAAGGAAGACAACCCTTTTATGCATACTTCATAAATGTGGGGAGTGCTTGGCTAAGGTTTCTATCCCTCCACTTAAGAGGACATAGACATGACCCAAAACTGTTGATTGTGTATTCATATAATATCCTAAACACACTACAGATTATAGGGTTAGGGTTGTGAGTTCTGATATTTCATAAATTGGTCTAAATACCAATATGGAATCTAGGGATGTTATGTTCTTTGGAAAAAAATGTTTTCCTTTGAAATCTGAATCTCGCATAATATGTGTTGATCCCCTAGATGTCCTTTATACTAGTCAGACAATACTTCTAGAGGAAGATAAATTTGAGCCTAGAAGAGGCAAAATATTTAGAAAGAGAAATCTTTTAGAGCATGAAACTTTTGATCATGTAATGATTTCTAGTGGGTTTAAAAATAAATGAATCTGACAAGTATGTTTACATTTAACTTGTGAATAATACCTGTGTGATTGTATGCTTGTATGTTGATAATCTGATTATACTGGATACAACCATAGATATATTTTATTCCACTAAGAACATGTTGAATGAGACCTTGAAATGAAAGGCTTAGGTCCCTCAGATGTAATCTTAGGGATGAAAATTAGAAGAGAGACTAATAGATATAGTCTTAGTCAATCTCATTACATCGAATCTGTACTTAGAAAAATAACCAGTTTGATAGGAGCATTGGGATGCACTATTTATTGTGTTAAGGTATCGAAAATACACTTTAAACTTTGTTTGAGTTATAAGAGATACTCAGCAGTCCTTGAAGGACATTGTAATGCAAACTTGATAGTAGACTCAAAGGAATCTAAATCTACGAGTGGATACGTTTTCACTCTAAGATGTGGATCAGTGTCTTGGAAGAGTTCCAAACAGACCTGTATCGCTCGGTCCACTATGGAATCCGAGTTTATTGCGTTAGATAAAGCAGGAGAGGAAGCCGTTTGTCTAAGATGTTTTTTAGAAGACATTCCTCTCTAGCATAGGCCTGTGCCAGCTATATCTATACACTGCGATTGTCAAGATGCAATAGCTTATGCTAAAAATAGCAATTATAATGGAAAATCCATTCATATTCGGAGAAGACACAATTCTCTAACACAACTAATCTCGAATGGCGTTATTTCGGTTGACTTTGTGAGGTCTAAGGAGAATATCGCGGACCCTTTGACGAAAGGCTTGTCCAAGGAGATAGTTAGTAATGCATCGAGGGGGATGGGACTTAAGATCATCAATTAAAACTTGCCATGAAGGATACTCAACCTTGCTGACTGGAGATCCCAAGATCAAGGTTTTGAATGAGACAACTAATTTGTGGCGGGTAAAAATTAAACACTATCAGAGAATTATTTTCTCTGTTCCTTCCCTATGGTGTAGAGGTGATAGTGTGACTACATGTGAGGATGACTTATAATAAAGTCTTAATGAGTCCTATAGTTTCCATTTAAGATTGAAGTGGGGTATAGCAGTTAGCACTCTTGATAGAACTCACCTATCTGAATGAGGAAGTGGGTCGCTTCCTATGAGAACTGAGCTGATTCTCAAGAGCATTCTGAGAAACGGGATATGTCCAGGGCCAAAACAGACACAACGGAGTGAACTTAACAGCAATCTTGAGAGATATCTCGCGTAAGGAGCTATTGAAGAACTACACCAAACGATGGCAGTTCAAGACATCGCGTTCACTGTCCATCAAGTAGTTCCGGTACTTCTCACTAAGCAAAGGTTCGATTCCATATGGTCACCTATTGCTTAAGAGGTATTTCTCGTTTTCTGGTTTTCTGATTTATCGCTTTCTTCATTCATGTGGGGGATTGTTAGAATCAAAAGTGAATTTATTGCTTATTTATAAAAAAAATTGTTTTGTTACCAAAATTATCTTGATGGGACCAAAGGGTCACTAGCCTATATTGTGGGTGGAAATAACAAATCCACTTTTCACTTATATGTGAATGAGAAACCTTTGGTTTGTCCCACATGGGATAAACCAAGGATGAAGTCTATCTATATTACCACGAAAGTTGCTTCTAAGGGAAAAAAAACTTGTGGATTGGATACGGACTAAGGGAATGGGCTAGTGGGCAAATTCACATATGTGCGGTGCTTCGCACCGAAGCACGAACGCGGGCTTGCGGAGCTTGCGTGTGTTTTTACGTGAGCTCGGCGTATGCCAGCGTGTGCCTATCAAGATTCAACGGTTTTATTTTATTAAATTCCTTTAATAAATTTTACCGTTTCAATATTAATGATATTTATTAGAATTAAATAAAAAATCTTTTCATTAATGGTTTTAAATTTAAAACGAATTTCTTCTCCTATAAAAGCAAAAAAGGTTTTCATTTTTTCCTCACCCCAGTCGCAGCCATTGACCTATCGACTTTTCCCCTCTTCCTGCTTTGTGTGCGCACTAGTTTATTTTTCATCTTCTTCTACTGTTAAGTTCACAATGGGCCAACGAGTTTTGCTAACTGGGTTGGTATCAGGTGGTTTTATCCTGGATTCGATTTGTCATCTCTAAAGGTGTAGCAACACTTTTCTAAAGGTGTATCTGACAAATATCGAGTTAAGGGCAGTCTGTTGAACAGGCGACTCCATCTCTCTGTGCTTGTATGGTTGTCTGAAGTGTGCTATATATTCTAACCCTTAACTATTTTCAAGCTTCTGTTTGGTTTGTTCACTGTTATAGGATTTTTCTCCAACATTACATACATAAATGATATATCATAGGATAATTACATGATCACGTCATAGTTTTGAGAAAAGAAAAGAAAAACTAAACTTTATCCCGACCTTTTTTTCTCCTCCTACAAAATCAACGTTTAAAGAAGATAAGTATTTTCATAAATCGAAATTGTTCCAAATATGTACATAATCATTGTATTTATGGAAGATATCAATATTACCTTGCAATGGAAACATTCCCAACTTGATTAGCAGTATCCTCTGGGTCCTCTAGATCAACAAATTTTATTAAATTAGATCTAGTTAAAAAAAATGAAAATGAAGGGAAAAAACAAAGGTTAAAACACTATCAAATCTAAAGAAACAAAAAAAATTTTATGTAAAATACTAAAACCCTAAACATAAATTAGATCTCAACGAAACAACTCCTTAAATTCGTAAAATTATTGCAGAGACTGTGGATTCTTTCATTAATAGTTATCAAACCTTAAAGAGAATAATAATCAAAAGATTTTCCCTTTATTTTTACCAAATCAAGCTAACCTTCTTGAAACGGAACTGGTCAAATTACAATTGGATAACCCAAGTTCCCAAACATAACAAAAACATCAAAACTTCAAAAACTTCTTTGGAAATTTAATTACCATTGATTATCAACAAAATATGAATAATTTTTCTTAGATTTGAACCCGTAAAAGAGAGAGAGGGAAAGAGAAGAAGAGATGTTAAAAAGAAGTAGTTTAAAGGTTATAACTTATATGGACGTGGAGTTGGACTTAGACTCCTCCGAAAATATTGATAGAAATTTAATTTAATTTAATTTAATTTTTTAAAGAATAAAATAAATTAAATCGTTATTGCTATATCGAGAACGTGAACCGCTGCAATGAACCAACTAGCTAATTTTTTTGTCTCAACAGTAGTTTTCATGTGGCTAGAAATCGGTTTTTTCCACAACATGATTTAAATGCGGCAATATATGCATCTTGCTGCATACACTCTAATAACTGGTGTGGCTCTAGAGTGTTTTTCTTGTACTGCGGATTCTTTGATTACTTCAGTATGGAATGATTTCTCAGCCCCCTGGTCATCTTTATCTTCTTCCACAGTGCTTTCAACAACAACAATACTTTCCAACATCGAAGTATTTATATTGCCGGTCATCTAAGGATAATAGTTAATCACAAGAATCAGTATCAATCAAATTCAACAAAACATAAAATTATTATTCAGAAATCTCCAGAGTAAACTCTACTCACAACATAGGCAGCCGAAGCACCTGGGACAGTTGGGAAGCCAAATTTAAAGGGTTGAACATTCAAGTCACCCTGATGAGTTATGCCCCAGGTTATACAAAGATGCTTATCAGAATAAATATAAATATGCTTCATACAAAAAAGAAGATTAAGAGAAAATATAAGACACCTACTTTTTTCGAAGGACGGTCTCCACTCCTAGGCGTAATTACCCGTAGCCTCTTCGTCCTGGATTGAAGAGTAGCATTCGCTATGTTATCAGACACAAAGTGTGGGAACCACGACTGCAAAAAGTAAAAGTAAACACTTAATTATTGGGAAAAAGATAATAATTAAACAAAAAAAATGATTTGAGGTACTTGAGTTAAGCTAATGATCGAGTCACGCTTCAGTTCGGAGGTAATCCTCAATTCGGATGAGATGCTAAATCCTTCTCAGAAGGTTCACCGCGAACATCAGAAGGACCACTCAACATAAAGTTCTTGAGAAGAATAAGTTGTGCATTCCAAAAACCAGCATACTCATTAGTAACACGTCCTTTTCTATTAGTATGGAGAAAAGGAATGTTCCGACCAAAAATAATGCGGGAAATGATAGGCGCTTAATTTATACATTTTTATCGCCTAATCTATATTTAATAGTACTTGATTTGATATTATTAATATATTTTTATTGGTTTAATAGGTGATACGTATAAAACCCGAAGTTACGAATAAAACATAACTAAATGGAGTGAGTTGGCTGGAATATTGACTATTGATGCAGTTGTGTCCGGTGCATGATATCAAAGAGAGTAGGCTGTTTATGAGACAAAGCCTATACACATGCAAGAAAGGAGCAGACAACGTATAGTAGGCTTTTGAGTTGGTACATCACACACTGAAGAGGATAGGGTGAGAAGACTTAGCCTGATGCGTATATCCTGTCAAGTGTGGTGTCTACTAACTGGTACGGCTTGATAAGAAGACTCTAGGCTAATGAAAAAAGTGGATGTGCATAACAAACAAAAAGTGGAGTTTGGAGTTCTGTTGGTTTTCTCATTGAGGGTCTGTTTGTTCTTGGTGTCCGGCTGAAAGGGAATGAATGGATCGAAGAGCTAAGTGGTAGGTGTCAGTAGGAGACAGCCTATGATGATGACTGCGTAAGGTGAAGACAATGTTTGTTGGTTAAAGTGAAAGATACTGACAGCAGTAGAGACCAAATGGAGAGTAGTGGTGTTGTTATGGCTTTGGTGTTGGGTATAAAGAGATGTACGTCAATGAGGCAGTGAGGCAGTGATTGGAAGGCTAGTTGGAGGACAGTGTAGTGTCTAGCATGAGGTGATAGGTGATGGTGTAGTTTGAAGTCGGAGACCTAGGTGGAGTAGGCATGTAGCTGATCGGTCAATGCATGGTGAAAGCTACTGCACGGCTTGATTGGAGGTTATCACGTGAACCAAAGAAGAATTGAAATAAAGAGAATGGAGCCTACGGAGAGAGGGACAAGAGACTGGCACAAGAAGTAAAACGAAGATGGGACAAAGGCAGACAAAGTCTGTTCACCCCACATAAAAAAAACAATGGCATATTACTACGTTGGCGCTCATTTTAAGTGATGAGAAAAAGTTTAAGTGTTGTCTTCTTATAAATGGGTGATTATTAAGGACTTCTCAAGTGGGCCAATTTTATTAAAGACTATTAACTTCAAATTAGATAGATGGGCTGGAACAAATTGAGGGCGTCCAGGTGATCGGCTGAAAGAAAAGGTAAAAAACAAACAGATGCGGAAAGAAAAGGGGGGTCGGCGGAGGTTTTAGGGATTCATTCTCTGTTTTTGTTTTCGTCGGCTGACAGCATAGGGAGGAAGAGACGTGAAGGTTGGAAGCAGAGAACAAGAGAGGAAGACCATCTATTTCCCGATGACGACGGTGACGGTTTAATTTTTTCTTCTCTTCTATTTATTTTTATGGGTTTTAAGAAACCCATCTCCATGTCTAGTTAATGTAACTAGGGTTCTATGTTGAAACCACTTTTGGTACAAGACTAATTAAATTGAATTATTAAGTAATAGACCATTATGATTAATAGATTAGTTCCATGGTTTTCTTTGTTGATTTAAATCTAAATTAGTTGTCGTTTCACCGGTTCTGTACAATATAATAACCTATGCGTAGAATCAATAGGATAATAAATATGTTTATCTACTTTTTAGATATTCCATGCTTTGGTTAAATCTTTAGATGGGGTATGCTTTTTAGAGCCAGATATTATTTGTGAACCTACAGTTAGTTTCGTATTATTTTCTCGCTAACGCAATTAGATGGTGTATGCTTCAGACTAGGGCTTTTGATGCGCCATGCTTAGGGCGTCCCAGTGATATTTGCGACTCTAATACATATAATAGGTGATGTCGATAGAACGAACAATAAACAAATATTCATGAGTTATGTTTCATTTCAGTAATTAAATAAAAATAGTGGTGAATACTGAAAAACCCTAGTTACCGACTCTCCCGTTAGATTTATTTTTATTAGTTTAGTCTGTTTTATTATTTTATTATTTTATCTAAAAATCCAAAAATGTTGTTTCTGGTTAGGTTATTAAAGATATTAATTGCAGTATTTTCTCGCTCTCTGTGGGTTCGACCCGTACTTGCCGTTGTCTACTAGTTAGACGCCGTGCGATTGCGGTTATTATATTGGGTAATTCCAAATCACATCAGGCAAACTCAGAATATTGAAGCACATCTATAGAAGGCGTCACAGTGCGGTAGTGAGGAATAGATTGATCGAAACCCATCTGCCGAGATTCCCTATCAAATATTATAACTTTGAATGACACATCTTTCAAAACAGACGGCGAGAACGTGACCTGGGATACAACTACTCATGAAATTAGCTTCACCAAAACTAGCAATATTACTTTCATCGCTTGGGCCAGAGCGTAGGACAATATCATACCTCTCAGCAAAAGTTCCCGGTGGAATCACATGAGAAAGCTTCGAACCCTAAAGTCTAAAATTACTTTCTTCTCATTATCCATTAAACTGATAAGACTAATATGGGAAGGTTTCTTCTTACACCAACAAAGTATTCTAGGATACTCTTTCCCTTCACTTGGAAAAGAAGGTCGAACCTTTGATGCATACTCAGGGAAATGTTCCCAAAGCCAGGCTTGCATAAACATAACATGGATAAAAAATTCTATCCTGGCATAACCATTGAAAATCTCCATGTCATGAGTGAAAATATTTAAGTGAGTGTATAAGTGTACCAAGGAACAAATTACCAAGTGGAAGAATCTTTCCACCAGCGAGCACAACAACAAGTGGAACAAGTGGAGCCTTCAGTTGACCTCCAGGGGAATCTTCGAATATATCTCTAGAAAGCCAAAGTACAAGAAACGCAGCAATACAAAGAGGATGATCAGCAACAAAACCATCGGCGCTTGTACTACCATTCCACCAATAGTCAATATAAGCAATATAATTCCTACTATTGCAACTACAAGACTTCTGCAACTCCTTTATCTTCTGAATAAGGAGGATCCCATACTTTTTCTCCTTCTCAGATAATTCGGGAATGCTACCAATAACTGGCAATTGCAGCAGGACAGCCACATCTTCCAAAGTGATTGTTAACTCACCCCAAGTATATGCTGATGAATGATTTGGACCACACCAACGTGAGAAAAATGTATGCATACCCTTCGTGTGTTTTCGGATTTTTCAAAGTCTCGGATACTCGCACAACATGGAATATCTTAGCATTCTCTAAAACCAGCTTCACCTGAGGATTCTTCAACATAACTTTAGACCATCCTTCCCACTCAGACAAATGAGTTTGGGATGTCTTAAATTCAACAAATAAAGGCATTATTCTATTCTGTGCAAACAGCACCTGACAAGGCCCTGTGGTTAAACGCTCTGAGGCTGAGAAGCGCTACTAAAATTCAGAATAAAATTACCAACGTAATCAGGGGAAGCGGCCTCTTCGACAACGCCATCAAATAATTTATCATGGATGCTGGGAACATCACCTAAAGAAGTAACTTTGGAATTTTCGTTTCCGTCGCGACTAGAAGCAATAGCAGTGTCATCTTCGTGATTATTAGACATCTATAAGGGAATCCACAGTGGGACGAGGGAACCCAAAGACTAAAGAGTAAAAAATTTACTCTTTGGTCCGGCCCAAAAACAGCGGCCCAGAGACTAAAAATGATCGGGCGGTGCTCCAGTATAACGCATGTTGTTGGGCGGCTTTCTAGCGTAACGCTTGTTGAGATGGGCGGTTGTCTAACGTAACGCTTGCGTGAGGCGGACGTCTAGCTGAATGCTTGATGTGGGGCGGGAACATAACATTACGATTGATGATGGACAGACTCCTAGACGAACGCCCAAGAGACGGGCGGACCACTAGACAAACGCCTGATGGGGCGGTGCACCAACATTATGCCTGATCGAGTATGTGATGTGCGAGAGAAGCGTGTGAGATGAAAAACACGGGCGGTGTCCTACCGCCCCGCCTACAACTCCAAGCGAAGTGTTAGCGTCCCGCACCATCAAATGTGGAATGCCAAAACTAACTAAAAATTTAAACAAACCATTTCCCTCCAATAAATGGATGAAGCTTATGAAAGTGGATGTTAAGCATATAATTGAAGCTTCTGAAAGTGGGGTCCCAAGATTCCCTCCAACAAATGTTTTGAAGCCTAGATGAGTAAGCATTTGTACATGATTCAACCTTAAGAATTTGTAAATCATGCATGGTCGTATTACAATTATATTGGCGAGGGAAAATTATCTAGGCGGACTCCTAGGGCCGCGCCTAGACGCACGCTCCATATTGGGCGGTGCCTTAGCATGAAGTTTAGATATGGGTGGTATTCTAGCGCTACGCTCCAATGGAGCGGGGATTTGGGTTACCGCCTGTTAGTGGGCGTGATCCTAGACGCTCACTCCATCAGGCGTAGTCCTAGGTTAGCGCTTCATCAGGCGGAGATTTGGTTACCGCCCGTGTTTTCAAGCGTTATTCTAGCGTAACGCCTGGCATCAAGCGGTTTCTTACACATCCACTTACCATCAGGCGGACGCCTACGCCACCGCTCGACTAAACCAACTTTAGTGCAGAAAAAAGATTACATTTAGTCTGCTACATTGAGAAATCCGGACTAAAGACCAGAAGTAGTCGTCCCGCTGCGACTCACATTTCCGGATTATCGACTACTTTTGATCTTTAGTCTGTGATATGCTCGTCCCATTATGGACACTCTAATGGGTCAAATAACATTTACATCAACAACTAAACAATCATGCACAAGGTATGATTTTGTTTTACGTATAAAAGGTATGAATATACGAATACATACTTATATATATTCAAATTTAAATCAAGAAAAGTTGTTATAAACCCTAGCATACTTGGTCGAAGCCTAACAACGTTACAGTGGAGCCAAGGAATGATTTCTACAATCAAAGGCAACAAATTATGGAATTAGGGTTTACTTGGAAGATGTTGTCAAGGGAAGACAATTATCAAATCAATGGTATGTTTATCTAATACAATTGAACAGGCAATGATATTTGAGTAATTACTCACGTAAAAAAAAACGCATTCACGTGAACAATTACTCACATAAAAAAAAACTCATTCACGTGAACAATAGCTCGAAGAAAAAAAAAAGAGCGAAAGTTACCTGGTCATTGCCGGTAGGAGATCACTGGCGGTGGCTGGACGGTGGTGATGCTGGTGGGAAGGAGTTGTTGTTGTTGCCTGGGCATAGAGGAGAGATAGAAGGTCGGTGGTGGTTATGGAAAGAATAAAAAAAACAAAGGTTTATTCCCTTTTATAGTGATTAGTTTCCAAATCTAGATCAAACAAGGATTTCCTATTTAAAATCATGCTCTCATGCTGCATACAGGTCAATTTTGGTCTTTCCATCACACAAATCAGCCACGCTTTGCTAATTTATGCTCCCCAAGCGATGCTCTATCATCTTATCGGCACTACTGCATGAACTATTACTCCTTCAATTATTCAACATCATTGGAGCGTCATTAAATCAGAATATCTGGTAATGTACGACAAACTAAAACTTGTTGATTTATTTTTCTTATAAGTAAAATAATATATATATGCAAATCAACATCTAGTGCTTACCACGAAACACATTACCATTCCGCGCTAAGCAGGGGACTTAATATTGATGGTGAGTTTTTGACATAGGAGAAAATTGTAATACTCCTCTTGTAATGCTGTTTTTTTTTTTTGCCTAGCTGCGAAAGCGTGAAGTAAATATACATTAATTTCTGACGCGCATCAGAATTATGAGTACTAATCATATCCTACATTCTGCAATAAAATTAAGAAGGGATATTTAGCGCCTGACTGAATTAGTCCTGCATCAATTTTGCATATATATGCACCAGAGAAATTTTAGAGCTTTGTTCAACTAAAATTTTTTCATGTGCATCCATGCGAACTACTTGTATAAAACAGAACATGCTAGTTATACAAAATTACGAACATTTAGAATAGAGGCGATGCCATATCTGAATGAAAACGCTAATTATATGCACAACATCTAAATCACAGAGTCGCATCAAGCATAATTTCAAGTTGCAAACTTCCACGGATGAACCTCTTGAAGATGTTCTGTATGCACTGCACAAAAGTTAAGCATAAATGCTAACAATTAAATCTCACAAGATTGAGAAACCCCATAGTTATGGACATGGTATTAGCAAAATGCCAATACTAATAGCATATAGTCAATATCCTTGGCATCAACCAGTACAGGCCTTAGTAAGTCCTAGATACGCTCCCAACAAAAACGCGTCAAACCAACAAGGCGACAAAGACAACAAAATCGAAAGCTATGTAAAAGTCATGTTCTCGCGCCTAGCCATGCTCACTGGACGTGACGTGCTCCCTGGACGTGACATGCTCCCTTGTCGTGACATGCTCCCTGCCATGGAATGCTCCCAGGACGCGCCAAGCTAACTGGTCGCGCAATGCTCCCTGGACGCTCCAAGCTCCCTTGCCACGCCAACTCTCTGGTCGCGCCAAGAACCATTGTCGTGCCAATGCTAACCTGTTTATGGTAGTACTATTCTTCGTCGCTAGCACCATTACCTAAGCCCTTATCACGATAAGTTGGCATGAAATTCACTAATAGCGTTATTTTACAATAAGACTCGTGGCTTTGAATCCGTGACTCCACTTACTCCTACGAGACATCAAATCATATTAGGGGGGGGGGCGGCCTAAACATGGGGTTTTGTTCTGGTGGTTACAACAACATGGGCATAGCAACACCCCATGACAAGAAAGTTACAAAGTAAGTGGCAACGGTTGAAGCGGTTGAAAAGATAGTGGCGTAATAATCTGGAAGTTTCCAGAAACTTCCCAAGAAAAAGTACACGGTTACTCCCACAACCTCCGTTTCTCCATCTCCCCACAACCTCCACTACTTCACAAGGAAAGTGTGTGGTACCAATCACTATAAATAGGCTATTTAGACCATTTTAGAATGGGGAACAGATAGAAAATCATTATCATAAGCTCTGTTATTCCATTTCCACAACACAAAATTCACAAACAATTCTTTCAACTTTCTTTGCTTCCCTCCCCTAAGATCAACCCATTTCCTCTCTTTTTAACCGAAGCAAAACATAGACAGACATTTTTTTTGTTTGAATTCGTTTGTACGATTTTGATCCTCAAACCTAAAAAGTACTTCAACAGTACATTGTTTTTCCTATGAACAATTTTTAGATACAAAATATAATATATATATATATATACATATATATGTGCACGTACTGTCTAACTACTACATGGGAACTTATTAGGTCTGATATATATAGCTTTGGAGTTGCTCTATAAGAGCTTGTAACACTAAAAATCCCATGGAATAAGCTGAACTTGATGTCGATGCATTCTTCACAGGATATGATTAATTCCATGAATTCCAATAACTTCGGTACAACTTAGATTCTTATGGAGGTGAACTACGCAGGAATCATAGTTGTAGGATTCATAAACCAACGAAATGAGATACCGAAAAACACTGACCCAATTTGGACATCCCTAATCGAGAGTTGCTGGCATAGGTATGTGCGTATTGTTTTTTTCATTTTTTTCATTAAAAGTATGTGCTTATATGTCTTGGAACGTGTTTTTATTTTAATATGGGTCAAACAGTTAAGAGTACACATAATAACATTTATATGAAAAATATTTTGTATTTGGTAACTCTTGGAGTGCTGTTTGCATTCTTTGAGAATTTATTTTCAAACTCCAAGTTAAGAAAGTGGTGAAATAAGAATTAGGTTTTAAAGAAAAGTTTTTATACGCCATTTCATGTATCTGCTACAAAGAGTGGCGGAGTTTGCATTCTTGGGTTTTAAAGTGGGAAGTTGTTAACTCTTCGAGTGTCGTGGGTATGTGCAATTAAAGTTGTATTTTCTGTGAGTGATTTTTGCATTTGGTAACTCTTGATTTATGCTTCAACTTACGGTTGATTTGGTTTGGTTTTGTAGCAGAATTCAAGTGTCTAACTGAATGGTTAAGAAGTACATAATTTACATGTTTTGAGTATCATTTTCTTATGCTTATTTTCTAGATTTCATGTGAATTACCTTGTATTATTATTACTTTTGTATATTATGTCGTTTGTAAGGTACATCTCTAAAAGAAGTGAAAATTGAGCGCTTTAAAGGAAGAATTTCCAAAGACCCAGTGGAGCTTTGTCATATCCAGGATTTATACTCACCATATCGAAGAGGTGAGAAAACGAAGCCAACGGCGAAAGAACGGAGTCATTCTGACTTCGTATGAGAAAGTTATAGGAAAAACAAGAACTGAGAGCTAAATGGTCATTTCAAGGGCAATAACTATTGGCAATTTGTCATAGGCTAAGGGACGACTGGGATTTAAATGTAAAAGGAACCCGCCTGGATTATTCAGGACTGGCACCATTTGAAAAGTGATCACACCACCTACTAGTTCGTTAAGGGCACCACCATCTTCATATTTTTCTTCACGTGAAAAACAGGAAGTTCTTCTTCGTGTTTTGCAGCGTCGCTATTATGGTGGCAGGTAGAGATGATTCTCAGGGATTGGCAGTGATGGTTTGCTGTTGTTGTAATGAAAATTGGAACAGATCAGTGTGTGAGAGAATAAAATCTGAGGCACACGTGTTTGAAACCTATTGGAGAAGTAACGAGCTATGATGAGACGAGAAACACTGCATTAAAGTCTTTTGAAAGCTTTGAATTGAAAGATGCAAAATCTTTAAAGTGATCCTGACAGTATTAATGCATGACCGACACGTGGGTTGCGGGAAAGTAAGGCACACTGCACAAAACAGATAGCCTTGCTGCCTGACTTACACGTAGGTAGCGGGAAAGTAAAGTGCACTGATCAAGACAGACAACTTTAATTGCTCGACTGATAACAGGTTGCGGGAAAGCCTGACACAAAAAAGAGTAATAATGAGTATCGATGCATGACTGACACGTATCGACTATCTAAGCAGCGGAACGTAAAGAATTAAAGCATGACGAATCACTTTAAATAGCTACGTGTCTAACATGCCATGATTCAAGTAAAGTCACAACAGTCATTCCAATCCAAAATAATAACTTAATTATAAAGACCGCAGGAGAAGTGCGGGATAATGCGTAAGAAACTACGGGAAACAGGCAGTACGCAGGCTAAGACTTGCGGAAGGAACGATCAGACCGTGCAGGAATTGCAAATAGGCTTTGCGGAACTACACATTGCACCAAGAATGGATAAGAATAAATATGTGGAAAGGTAGATTGGTGGGCTCCATCAACTAAGCTATAAATACCAACCTCATTAACAGGGAAAGGGGTTGTAAAATCAAAAGGGAAATTAGACTGAAGTCATTGAAGTAATAGCAAAGGGCTTAGGTATGAAATTTATGTAATTGTTTTAGTTCATTTGATTCATGATTAACATGATTATGATTTATATGAAGTCATCTCATTAGTATAGATTATTTCTCTTTTCTTTT
>JAJJMC010010016.1:5952162-5990267 GCA_023531435.1 Papaver californicum | reverse complement strand
CTAGCTGAAGTTCGTATGAATGAAGAACGACAACAGCAACAACAAAACAAGAAAAAGGAACGCAAAATGAAGGCAAAAGAAGATGCCCTAGACCAGTATATGAGTCAGACTGATGGGAAAAAAGCGATAAATGAAACAAGTGAAGATGTTGAAGAAAAAGTAAGCGCATCAAAAGCAGATCAAGGGAATCATCCATCATAGTAACCAAAGGGGGATTCCACATTTTTAGGAGCTCCCAAACCCATATTTACCCCGATAGAGGAAACCAAAATTGTTAATATAGCAACAGAAGAGTTTCCAAGCTAATAAGGATTGGGACGTTGATGGAAACGGAAAGGGAGCGGAATTTGATCTTATTACTTCGAGATTTTGAAGATATATTTGCATGGAAAATGGTGGACATGCCAGGTATTGACCCAAATATTGTACATCACGAACTGCATATACACCCTGATGCCACACCTTTTCGGCAACATATACGTAAAGTTGCGCCCGAATACCATGAGTCAGTAGAGAATGAATTAAAAAAGCTCATAGATGTGGGATTTATCCGAGAGGTGCGATACCCGACTTTGATCTCTAACATGGTGATTGTACCAAAGAAGAATGGAGGTGTTAGAATTTGCATAAACATCACCAATTTGAATAAAGCATGCCCGAAAGACAGTTATCCACTCCCCAGCATAGATCAGTTGGTAGACGATGTTGAAGGTCATGAAGCCTTATCCTTTATGGATGGACAATCAAGGTATAACCAGATCGCACTAGCTGAAGAAGATCAAGAGCACACTACATTCTTTACTCCACGTGATTTGTATTGTTACACCAGGATGCCATTCGGATTAAGAAATGCCGGAGCAACATATCAACGGCTGGTTGACGTAATTTTTAAACCGTGGATAGGACATACTCTTGAAATTTATGTGGATGACATGTTAGCAAAAAGCAAACTTGCAACAAATCATTTACAAGATTTGAAAGAGATATTTCAAGCCTTGCGGAAATATAGAATGAAGGTCAATCCTGACAAGTGCATTTTTGGGGTCACTTCAGGGAAGTTTCTGGGATATTTAGTTACTAAAAAAGGAATCGAAGTTGATCCTGCAAAAGTTCAAGCAATGGTAGACATGCCATCTCCAAGGAATGTTAAAGAAGTTCAGAAGCTAAATGGATGTTTAGCCGCATTAAGGAGATTTATCGCAAGATTTATCGGAGAGATGCAAACCCTTTTTTGATGTTTTAAAAAAGAAAAATAAATTCGAATGGAATGAGAAATGTGAGCAATCTTTTCAAAATATCAAGGTTTACCTCGCAACATTACCTGCACTGCAAAATCCAAAGCCTGAAGAAATTCTAGCCTTATATATTACGGCAACCGAAGACGCAGTAAGTGCGGTGTTAGTCCGGACCAATGAAAAGATTGAAAAGCCAGTGTATTACATTAGTAAGAATTTGAACCCTGCAGAAAGAAATTATACAAAAACTGAACAGTTAATCTTAGCACTGGCGTTTGCTACCCAAAAACTACGTACATATTTTCTGACACATTATGTGCGGGTACCAAGCAAAGCATCATTGGAGTCAGTACTAAAGAATGCAGGAAAAGTCGGAAGAATAGCAAAATGGAATGCACAACTCGAGCAATTCAACATATTATTTGAATTACTAACTGCACAAAAGTCGCAAATTTTGGCTGATTTCCTTATGGAATTTCCGTTGGACGATAACTTCGAAACTCAAGGTTTGCCCGGATTTAAAAATGAACATGTTTCATCTTTTATTTCCTAATTTTTATTGACATTGGTTACTTATTATTTTATGATACAAAATTTCAAGGTCTACCCGGAGTTGAAGATGGTGACCCTCAAGATATCTTGAATTCTGTAAATCCCAAAAGATGGGAAGTATTTGTTGACGAAGCCAGGAATAAAGAAGGTGCTGGAATTGGAATCGTAGTTACAACTCCTACAGGGGATATAATGGTACATTCATTCCTCCTCGAGTTCGATGAACATACAAATAATATAGTGGAATATGAAGTTGTGGTTCACGCCCTCAGACTTATCATTGAGTTAGGGATAAGCGATGTCCGACTCACAAGTGATTCACAATTAATAATTCGACAGGTTGAATTAAGATATCAAGTGTATGATGAAGACTTGATAGAATATAAAAATCTTTTGCAAAGACTGGCGCTTCATATTCCAAATATAACCTTTCGGCATCTATCCAGAGATAAGAATCGACATGCTGATGCATTAGCATATATTTCTTCAATGATAAAGGATCGAAACACAACAACGGTAAAAATTGGGCGTATTTATGAACCATCAATCAAGTTGTGGGCAGTTGAAAATATGCAAGAACAAATGGAGAAAGATATTGAAGACGTAGCTATCCAAAATAAAGGAAATTTCCCGCAAAAATAGAAAATCACCAAACCGAAGAAGATTGGAGAGTTTAGGTCCATCAATATTTGCAAAATGGAATATTGCCCGCAAATTCTAAAGAACCATGGAAGGTGCAATCAAGATCTGTAATTTATCAGTTGCGGGATAGAATTCTTTACCGAAAGTGTTTTTTGGGACCGTTACTTCGATGTTTATCACGAAATCAAGGGCTGCGAATCCTCAAAGATATACATTATGGTGATGCGGGAAATCATAGCGAAAGACGATCCTAGCTTTAAAGGCAAAGACGCAAGGTTATTATTGGCCATTTATGCATAAAGATGTGGAAAACATGGTAAGAAGGTGTGAAGAATGCCAGCGTTATGCAAAAAAGATAAAAGCTCCCGCAACAGAACTTAATTCGGTGCTCATCCCTTGGCCATTTATAAAATGGGGGATAGACATTGTTGGACCATTGGTAGAAGGAACTAAAAAGAGAAAATATTTGATTGTAGCCACAAATTATTTCACTAAATGGGTTGAGGCCAAAGTTCTTGCACATATTAGAGATACCGATGTTTTTAAATTCATATTTGAGAATATAATCTGTAGATTTGGAATTCCGGTGGCCATAGTCTCGGATAATGGAAAGCAATTACAAGGAAAAAATATTAATATGTTTTTTGAAGCATTTAATATTCAAAAGAATAAGTCTACTCCATTTTATCCGCAAAGCAATGGGCAAGTTGAAGCAACAAATAAGACAATTGCCATGAATCTAAAGAAAACTCTTGATGGTCACCATAAACGGTGGTGTGAACAGCTTCATAATACATTATGGGCATACCGTACAACTAGAAGAGAATCCACTGGAGAATCACCATTTCTTCTTACTTACGGAACAGAAGCAGTTATTCCAACGGAAGTCATTCTACCCACTACAAGAACAGAGGCATGGGAGAAAAATTTAAATTCATATTTAATGTTGGAAAAGTTGGATGATCTAGAAGAAAGAAGAGAAGTTACACTTCAAAAAATGGAGAATTATCAAAGGAGAATGGCAAGAGAATACAGTAAAAAAGTAAAGATGCGGAATTTTGTAGAAGGACAATATGTTCTGCGGCAAATCCCGGAATACCAAAGAGATAAAGCAGCGGGAAAATTTGCACCTACGTGGGGAGGACCTTATATTATACAAGGCATTGCAGGACAAGGATCGTACCACTTGTGAAATATGGATGGAATAATTTTGCAACATCCTTGGAACGCCCAATATCTCAAACCCTACTATCCTTGATCCATAATGCAATTGTGCAAAAAAAAAAAAAAAATTATATAGGTAATGCATATTAAATGCAATCTTCCTAAAAGATCCAGATAAGTATGTATCAGTATGAGATTTATCACAACAGAGATGTTTAACATCGTATTGGTTTTTATATCAGGTACTCTCCACTTCGGGAATTGCTCACAGGTAGCAATACGATTATACGACAATCCGAGTGCATATTAGGTAAAGCTACAAATGTAACATTTGTAAGAAAATCCATATGAATGTCTATGAGTGTATGACTATTGGGTCTTTCGCCAACAGGGGTGCCTAATGTGATTCTAATTGTTGTATCTTTCTTCATTTTATGAGACTTTCGGGACCGTATCCTAACTTCCTCCTGGCCCGAGTGGAGTTAGACACGTGCTACACCCATAATATAACACAAGGTATAAAAACATCCTTGCGACTAAAGTAAATTACACTCATACAATAAATTGATAATTAATATATATTCAAAATCTGTTTGGTAGGAACAAAGTTACAAGGAAAAGTGAAAAAGTAACTGCAATAAAGGAATGAAGAAGAACAAAACAACAAAAAGAAAGCTAAGAAGCAGGAGTAGTGCCTTTGAAGGGAGGATTGTTTGGAACATATCGTCGCTTATAAACTGTTGTAAATCTATCAGCTTCTACTCTATCAAGAGTGTTATTGACTGTTTTTACAATTTTAGCTTTAGCTTCGACTCTTAACCATTCAATATAAGCTTTTCTATTTGTAATTTCCACCTTGAATTGAGTTATTGCAGTTTCACATATCTGGATTCTATTTTTCAAAAAGTTTATTTTCCCTCTTTCGGTAGCTAAATCCCGAACAAGGATTTTGTTCTTCAAAACCTCATGCTTTAGAGTCTCTTCAATACTCTTAACTTTGAAAGAAGAAAGTTCAAGTTGAGCTTGCGCTTTATCGGCTTTTTTGGAGGGAAGCTCAAGCTGAGCTTGTGCTTCCTTAACCTTAACAGAAGATAGCTCAAGTTTTTTATTGAGTTCTTCAATCCTAGAAGTTACGGCACCAAGCTCTCCCTCAGCCTTAACAGCTCTTGCCGTTCCATCCTTAAACTTTTCTTCAAAACCTGAAATTAAAGAAACGAATTAACTAATAACGGAATAATATTAAATTTGGAGTTTGCGATCAAATAAGATACCTCTTGCGAGGGATTCAAACTCTTCTAGCTCACGACCCATGGCATCTTTCGTAATATCAAGCAAATCATATTCTTCTGAAAGCTTGCTGTAATTGGATTTGAGTTGTTCAAGATGTTGTTGACACTCGATAATTAGATGTGCATTTGGCCATTTCTTTGTGTAACCGGAAAATATCGCTCTCGCGATGAAAAACAGAATCATATAAGTTTAGAATTGTAGTTTGAGCATCCGAAAGGGCTTTTCCCATGGCATAAGCCTTTGCAGTAGAGTTGTCTCTGTGTTCAATAAGCTGAGCGATATATGCAGAAAGTTTTGAATGATGATACGAATCATATTGGGAAAATCCCGAAAGGATATTCTGCCGCTCTATGCAAAGCTTACAGTTCTCTTCTTCTAATATTTGGACATTGCCCTTGCTTCAAAAACGCAACCTTTAGTCTACAACAAAGTGGCGTCAAACTCTACTTTCTTGCGAACTTTTTCCACATATAAAAGTCGATGTTTTGACTCTAATTTAATTATATTTCTGAATAACCGAATCATGACTATCCACAAGACCATTGAATTTTGTCTTGACCTCCGCATTCTCATTATTAACTTTTACAACATGATCTCTTAACTGCGTAATCCTATGTTGCATCCTAGATACAAGTTATGAATCCCCCGCTGATCCCATAAATTACTTCAGAAGACGAGAAATAAAATAAAGG
This sequence comes from Papaver californicum, assembly GCA_023531435.1. NCBI lineage: Eukaryota > Viridiplantae > Streptophyta > Magnoliopsida > Ranunculales > Papaveraceae > Papaver > Papaver californicum. The sequence goes on along the minus strand of JAJJMC010010016.1, from coordinate 5,984,692 downwards.
AAAAAGTAACTAAAGGAAAGAACAAAACCTTGGTTCTGAAGATTCAGCACTTGTTGGCGGAGTTTATCATTCTCCCGCTGCAGGTCCAAGGCGTCATTTTCCACAGCTCTGAATTGGGACTCCATCATGGAGGACCGCGCCTTGTAGAATTGATATGCAGTGTGTAAGGCGCTTTGACCCCGACCAAGCTACGAAATTAAAACTATAATTAGAATAGGGAATAAGAAGAAATTAATAAGTAAGTTGACAGTTAAAATACATGTACAAGAGTTTGTTGAGGGAAGGAATACACTTGTCCATCCGCAAGTGCAAGTGTATCCGCAAGCGAAGAGGGCTCGATGATGCGGAACGAAGGATCAACATATTCTCCTTGATCTTTTAACCAAGCATCTCTAACCACATCGTATGGAACAGCTTCCATAGATTTGCGCAATCGAGAAACCGAAGAACTATCGGATTTGACCGGAAGAGAATTGAATGGAACGGAGAGAAGATTCTTTTACATGAACCATCTGAAAGCTTCTTCTTCTTTATTTAAGAAAATAGAAGCCTCTGCGACTTCCTTTTTTCTACTCGATTGAGGAAACTATGGGTTCTGTTGAGTTTCATCAGCATCAACCCCGCTCGCACCAGCCGGCCTAACAGGAATAGCTTTTGTCATGATGCTTGAGGGCACATTATTCGCTATACTGGTGCTTGCCGGCTCTTCTGTTTCCGCAACTTGTGCTTGCGGGGCCACCTCTCTTTCCGCGACATGTGATTGCGGGGCCACTTTTGTTTCCGCAACATGTGCTTACGGGGCCACTTCTGTTTCCGCAACATGTGCCTGAGGGTTGTGATCCTCTTCATCAGTCGTCTCATATTCATTAGAAGCAGTTTCAAGCGTCTCATCCCCAGGTAGAGGAGAGAATTGAAGATAAAAAGAAGGATTAGGGACAATAACTTGATCCGAGGAATCCTTCGGAATCTGCGAGGTTTCTTCCACGGCATCATGTTGTCCCGCAGATTCAAAGTTCGTTAGTAGAAGGGGAATACGTTGACCTCCTTCTTGCCTTTTTGCAGCAGAGCTTCCTTCACCCCTAGAGCGTGGATGATGGAGAGGAGAATCATGAATCTCACCCTCTTCCCTATCTGTAGAAGCACGGGGCGCACCTTTCGCTTTCTTCCGACCCTGTAAATATACCACAATGCTTCATCAAAGGAAATTTTAAAAGCAATATATAAGAAGTCAACGGATAAAATAATACCTTTTCTGGAAGAGGTGCGGCCTTGCGTTTTAACCTCGTTTCATCCTGAGTGCCTTCATCATCCAGCGGCTCAGTCTCCGACTCAATTTGCGACTATAAAAAGAGAAAAAAGAAATTTTTTTACTATCAAACGAAAACTATACTCTAAGCAATACATTTATACTCAAGCAAAACTACGTACCTCGCTGAAAAGAGCGAACTTGAAATCAGAAAAATTTAATATGTAAGGGCAATAATCGTTGAAACGAGTGAGAATGTCGTACACTACACTATTGGAAGCAGACCCGAAGACCCAGGGACCTTCAATAAGGAGAGGGGTGCGATACCATTTATAGTCGTGATCTTCCCGAACTCTTTCCCTAAGAGAAATCATTGTTCCCTGAACATACTTCAGTTTCACGTTGTCAATCTACGATCGTAAACGGAACCCCTTCCCACCTTTGCGGTTTGGGCCAACACTCCAATTCTTGTAGTTCTTGGCGGAAACATTATCCGCATACGTGGCATGGAAGTTTTCGACTGTGTAATATTTGCTTAACCTAATGTCCGGAACGTAGCATGTAAACCTGGTCCTTCCTTGGCTACGTAAGCTGCATTCATCAAGTATTCTCCACCAATTTCCATTGTATTGCGCAACTGACCGCACTAAGCCTTGGTGAGATTGATTACGACTCGCAAGGACTTCAAATTGATAAGGATTCTCTTTTTGGTACAAGGGAAGCTGTAAGCCCGCATCTATAGCTCCTGCGGGAATTAATAATCTATCATTGGTATATTGAAAACCCTCTATCATTGCCAGGGAAATTTCATCGGAAGCGCAATCGAAAAATGAGACTTTGGATCCTTCGAGACCATGGATCCTTTTAAACTCTTCGAGATCCATAGACCTGAAGCTACAACTTTTATGAGCCCGCTTGTCTTTAGGAACAGGATTATTCACTGCTTGGACACTTGAGGGCCTTGCAGGTTCCGAAGGATGACTCCTCGATACAGGATAACGGGATGGCATCTTGTGTAAAGGTTGATCATCTTGACGAGAAGCCTCATCAGAAACTCGAGCTTTAACTTTTTCAGCCATGATAGATTTCTATCTACACAGGGAAGAAGGAAAAAATAAGATTACTAAAGATCAAAAGGAAAGAGCAGAATAGAAGGTAACGAAATAAAAGAGCAATAAGATAACAACTATTCTATAATCAAGAGAAATCAGGAATCATGTCAGAATAACCAATCATCAAAAGAAAATTCAACCACTTCACAATCATTGTTCGTTCCAATAAGTAATAAACAGGTAGGGGCATCAACATCATCTTCACTATTAAACTCAAAAGAATCTACATGACAGTGAAGAATAATCAAGCAAACACGGAAAAGATTAAAAGCAAAGGAATAACTTACAGAGGAGTAAAAGAGTCTAAGAAAAATACTTTGATAATAGCAAAGACTGGATCCCGATGAGAGAATTTCGAATTGCAGAAGTTGAGAAGAATGAAAAGATATTGAAGAACCTTTAAAAAGCTTGAAGGAATGAAAAGTGATGCAACTTTAAGAAGAAGAAGAAAAAAGGTGTAAAGAATGGAATGAAGAAAATAATTGGTATTAAATAGGAGAAAGTTGAAACTGACGAACCGTCGAAAACTGAAAAGAAATAAAGTTCAGAGATTTGATTTCCTCGAAAAGCGCCAACTGAAGAAAACGTGCAAAAGTGAGTTAATGCTAGCGAAAAAATAGGGAAAAGTGTAACAAGGAGTTATTGCAGGCGTGGGAAATAGAAAGGTAATCATTATTTTTCCTTTTTTCAAAATGTTTTAAGAACTATCAAAATTTGAAGAAAAAAAAAGGGGGGGCAAATTGTGAGAGAATAAAATCTGAGGCACACGTGTTTGAAAACTATTGGAGAAGTAACGAGCTATGATGAGACGAGAAACACTGCAATAAAGTCTTTTGAAAGCGTTGAATTGACAGCTGTAAAAATTTTAAAGTGATCCTGACAGTATTAATGCATGACCGACACGTGGGTTGCGGGAAAGTAAGGCACACTGCACAAAACAGATAGCCTTGCTGCCTGACTTACACGTAGGTAGCGGGAAAGTAAAGTGCACTGATCAAGACAGACAGCTTTAATTGCTCGACTGACAACAGGTTGCGGGAAAGCCTGACACAATAAAGAGTAATAATGAGTATCGATGCATGACTGACACGTATCGACTCTCTAAGCAGCGGAACGCAAAGAATTAAAGCATGACGAATCACTTTAAATAGCTACGTGTCTAACATGCCATGATTCAAGTAAAGTCGCAACAGTCATTCCAATCCAAAATAATAACTTAACTATAAAGACCGCAGGAGAAGTGCGGTATAATGCGTAAGAAACTACGGGAAACAGGCAGTACGCAGGCTAAGACTTGAGGAAGGAACGATCAGACCGTGCGGGAATTGCAAATAGGCTTTGCGGAACTACACATTGCACCAAGAATGGATAAGAATAAATATGTGGAAAGGTAGATTGGTGGGCTCCATCAACTAAGCTATAAATACCAACCTCATTAACAGGGAAAGGGTTGGAAAATCAAAAGGGAAATTAGACTGAAGTCATTGAAGTAATAGCAAAGGGCTTAGGTATGAAATTTATGTAATTGTTTTAGTTCATTTGATTCATGATTAACATGATTATGATTTATATGAAGTCATCTCATTAGTATCGATTATTTCTCTTTTCTTTTCTTCTGTATAAATGTAAATTTGATCATACCAATGGATCCAAACTATTTATTTTTTGATGTAAATAGTTTTGTTGATTGAATCACATAAAGTCTTGTGTCATTTGATTTTACTTTGATAGCTTTGTTTTTACTTTCAAAATGTTATGGTGAAGCGATTCAGGATAAGAAAATGTATTTTCTTGGAGTTTATACACTTTTGGTTGTGATACCAAAGATGCCAGATTTTTGGTAATCACACAGTGACTGCTATGATTTATCATGACGGTGGTAGAGATGGAGTTGCTCGAGATTAATCGAAATGGAGTTGAGTGATGCTCAAGCTCGAGTCTATGTTGATTGAGATGCTTCTTGCTGCCATTAATGGATAATATTGATGGTTGAATGGTGTTGTTTCTTCTTTGGATGATTGCTCAATTTTTATTCTATGATAGACGTGATAGTGGTGATCGAGATATAGTATTTGATTGAAGGCTCGAAGGTGGTGCTGTATGGAGAAGGAATTGATATTGGTTTTTGCTGTGTTGTTCGAGCTTGATGTTGATGAGTTGAGCCTGGCATTTAGAAGATTGGGTGATTAAGCTTTTTCAAGTGGTCGGTGGTATGTCCTATGATGGATTTACTGTTAGCAATGACTCGAGTTAGGTGAAGTTTCAGATGGTAGTCAAGTTCGAGTTTGAATAGGAAACCTAGTTTCCTTTTATGCGAGAAAATATGGGATTGAGTTTTTAAAACTCAAATGAAAAGTTTTATCTATGGTCGGTTCATGACCCCTGGATGCCGAAAGCGTCATTGCGTGATCTCATAGTTCATACGGGCTGGAGACGATGGGGTCGATCCATAGATTTTGCTTCCTTTTGTCGCATTTCGCTCAAAGGGTTGAAGGGAGATAGTGCATCAAGTTGTTTGCAAGGGCCAGCTTGATCCTCTTCCCCAGGGATCCCAGAGGAGGGAACCCTAGGAGAATCGTCGACTCCAAATACTGTCTATGTACGATGCATACTAGATCTGACCAACTGCCCGTCCTAACTCCTCTACGTTCTTGACAACCCATCTTTATCTCAGTAGAGTCTTTCAGTGACATGTTTCGGTCCTCTTCGTCATTACTTAGAAAAAGTGAGCCACCGATTCAGGTACAAGATACTATCATTACCGCCTTGACAATTAGAATCCAACCAGTAATTGCAACGACCCAATTGCAAGGACGGAGCTCTACCAAAGCCATCGAGAAAACTTGGGAACAAAGTAAAAGTCCGAAAGAATTTTCTTTCTCGATTGGTAAGCCATCGAGAACCTGGGAATAAAAGCGAAAAAAGTTTGGAGATTAAAGATGAGTTCGATTTGCGCTGGGATTCAGCTAGGATGGCGGGGCCGATTGGATGAGTAAGGTTTTTTTTATAACTTTATTCACGTTTTTTTCTATTGAGAATTTGGCAACCTATTTCGACCGGGACACGAGCACGAACACCTCTATTTTTGGGACATCTACATAAGAGAGGAATTCACTTTTATTGGGAAGATCTTTTATCTATCTTATCTTATCTTTTGGAGAGAAGCAAAGGAGCTTTGGAGTTAGAGACTTTTCTACAACCTAGGGTTTGCTTTACTTTTTTACTTATTATTTTTCCATGGATTTTAAGAAATCCATGAGTAGCTAAAATTTTCATATTGGTTAAGGATGTAGTCGGATATCATAAACATGTTACTAAATTATATATTAGTTTTTTCATCTTAATCAAATCATTATTGTCTTGTTCTACTAATTATTATCGCCATATATGATTGTGTGAATGTTTGTTTATGAGCGCTACTAAATAAGCATGAATGCATATCTATTTCTAGACTAGGGTTTTGAGATACGGAATTCTTGATAAACCTTGTCATAAGTAGCATATTGTGATTACTAATTGTATTCAACATATTTGTGTGATTACATAAAGAAGCTTGACCTATGTTAAATAGATTACTCGTGTTATCTCTATTGCATTGATTAGTCTAATTCATAGAATTTAATACTCTTGAGGGATTAAACCTAGTAGCACGCTGCATTAGGTTGTTCTTTGAGTAGTAATTGCATATTCATTGTTATGGTATGTGATGACATAAAGAGTATACTGAAGTATGTTGTCGATGGGGTACTCTAGGACTCTTGATAATGAATGATTAAGTGACTCTAGTTATCAGTCAAAGTGCATGTCTTATGATTGAATATGAACCCTTAAACAGTACTCTAAACCTATTGAATCTTTTTACTCATTATTTGCTAGTATAATTACTTTAGTCTTAAAACATAACATCCCCCTAGATTACATAAGTTTTCAAATACGAAGAACAACCCATATCTCCCTGTGGATCGAATATGTTCTTATAAATATACTCTTATTTATAATTATGAAGTGAAAGAACTTAAAGTAATTTTGCTTGGCTTACAATCGACCAATGACGTTGAAGCAGCAGCACGTGGCTTGGGAAGTGAAGGGGGATTAGATACTCATATAGATGAAGTACTCAAAATTGAGACTAGGTTGGTGAATATGCTAAATGACCGTTTAGCCTTCAACCAATGCGACCTATTCTTGTACCTATTCATGTTAAATATGAGCAACATTTCAACTTTCAATTCAATAACATGATATCAATAAGTTTGTTTTGGTTAGTAATAAAGATGATAGAGAAGTTAATGATATGTGTTTTAATTATTAGTTGTGTGTATGTCTCACAGTTGGTTGGTAGATAAAGCCACATATCACTAGACCATATATATTTTTTGCTGGTGTCATTGATCCTGCCTTTTCTGCATTAAAGTTAGCAATAGTTACCATGACAAGGTAATCAGCAGCACATCTTTGGTTTGGTTTTGTTGTGTGCAAAATTCAAGCGATTCACCGAACGGTACCTGAATACTAACGATAATTGTTGGTGGTACTAATCGAGATTATTCATATCCATAACACTGATCGAGTTTTTTTTTGTGTGGTTATTTCATCGATGGTGGTGGTCGGGGTGGTGATAGTGGGAACAGGTGTACATACAACTGGAAAAAATGGAGGATTTGGGTCGGAAAGACATCAATAACATGGAGAACCGTTTGCAATGTATACAAATATTGTAGGGTGGAACCCCCCTTTTATTGTTTTGTAGGGGGAAAGGTCCATGTATTTTACTATTGTAGGATGAACCCCCCTATTTGGTGATTAATGTTGATGTTTTTTTATTTGTGTTACAGGTGTGGTTGAAGATCCTTCTGTCGTTTCAGGTGAAGAAGTGCATGAGGTAAAACTATACAACCAATATCTTCTATTTTTTTATTCAATTAATCTCTTCATCTTCAAATATTATTTTAGATCTACGATATAATGAAGATAAATACAAAAATCCATTTTCTTTTGTTCCAGATGATCTTGATGTTGTTTCAGTACATAGTGACAATGATGAAGTCCATTAGGGTTTCTGCAATTTAGGGTTTCAGTATTTATTTATTTCTCAATCGTGCATAAATTCGCTTTTTCTTTATTCTCTTTGTATTCTCAATTATTGGAACCTGATATTTTACCAAACACAATTTTACTTAGGTTTAGTGGATAAGGGGTATTTGCTTAGGTTCTATTCACATAAGCCAAAACAGGAGCATCCAATGAAATTGACGCCCTTAATGCATACCTTAAATGTGAGGTTGATCCCCGAGATGACTTAAAAGCATTTTTAGTTTAGTTAAATGTTGTAATTTACTATTTATGTGAATTGATATATTTTTTTGATGTTACTCAAGATAATTGATGTCTGATATGTAACGTGATATATGTTTAAGTATAAAGTTGGATTTCTTTTATTAAACTAACTCTAGATTTTGTTGTTTTGCTGGATTTTTTAGGATCTAAGGAGAATAGAAAGCAAGTTCTTAAAGCTCATGATCAAGGATTCAGCAGTACGGTGTAGTAACGGGCTTGGTTATGGTTTTTCAAGTCGAACCAAATAGGTAGGGTTTGCTCTTTTTCTGTTTTGTTTTTGATTTTTGATTTTCTAGTTTCTCTTGATTTATGCTCTATGTTCTTAAGTTTTGCTGATTTAGTTTTTCTTTCTCCCGATTTCAAAGGTAATCAGAATGATGCGTTTCATGTTTTTGTTTTTGAATTTAGGAAAAAAGTTAATGGGTGTTTTGTGTTCTTGGGTATTTTAGGTCAGGGTGATAAGTATTAGAATAGTGGTAAAAATGTGTTCGTTCGCTGAGGCTTGTGAAGATTCGTTTTAGACCTAATTTTGAACTAAACTAGAAAATAAGTAAAATATTTTAATAATATTAGGAGAAACTGAAACTCAGGATTCCACCAAAATCACTTTTGATTGTTTTCTACAATGATTCTTTAACAATTATAGCTCTTTTATTGACTCTGTTTCTTTACCAAAAGTAGATTTCTAAAATATTAACTGTAAATCATAAGCATGGCGCATCAAAAGCTCTTAAGTCCCAGGATACACCATCAAACAAAATCACAACTAATTAAGAAAAATCATAAATCAATTAAAAATCAATCCAAAAGTCATTAAGAATCAAAAACACTTATCATTCATTCATGAAATATGACTTCCTTCATTGTCCCAGTGGTTGAGCTTAGCTCATCGTGCTCAAAACACTCTCAAAAGATTGGTACATGGCTCAAAAAGTGTTAAAAAGATGAAAAGAAGCTAAAAGTAATGTAACAGAAAATCTGTAACATTTTTTAGGCATTACAGATTAACTGTTGTAATGCAACTTGAAGATAAATGTTGCAAAACAAAGATAAACGTTACAAAGCGGTTGAAGAAACCGTCGTCTTTTCTTCTGTTCTTCGTGTTCTTCAGCGGCAGCAACAACAGCAGAATTTTTCTGAAGTGATTTTTATTCGCTCTGTTGGCCCTGACCCAAACTCCCTATCCTCTTTTTTGACTCAAACAACTCTTTTTATACCCAACAGGATCAAGAAATCTCTAAGAGAATTCCTTCCCTGGATTTTCCGGCCGACCTTTCCTCCTCGTCTTTTCTTCGATCTCATTCGCTATTTATAGGTTTTGTAAACCTAATACCTTCACATGATTCAATAAGGACTAAAAATGCAATCCAAATCAAACTCTAATCCCGTATCAATCCAAGTCAGATAAGGATTCCATTTCCGGTCAGCAAATGGAGTTTTCATCCATATTTCACAGCAAGAATAACTCCAAATGACGTGTTTTGATAAGATTTTATTGTTTCATCACTTTGATAAATCGAAAACACCTTCTAATTCCTTAAAGCTCGGTCCCAACTAACTTAGAAAAATCTTCACACGCAAATTGAATCTTCCCGCCATTTTCTCTATTTCAAACGAAGGGGAAATGCTACCCTTATCCAACAGCTGGGCGCCTTTAGTAATTTTATGGGGTGTCTTTATCAATTTTCTCGGGTGCATTTATCACTTTTTGAGCCGACTTTTTCCACAAATATTTATTTCCCAAAAAAACCTACAAACACATAAAATCACACAATAAGTACCAATCGAGCAATAACAATACAGAGAATTGAGCACAATTTAGACACAAAAATATGTCTATCAAATACCCAAAAACTTATTATTTGCTAGTCCTCGAGAAAATCTAATCTAAAAATAAAATAACAATCCTTACTCACTTTCGCAGGCATAGCGATATTCATTTAGCGTGTGCAACAAGACTTTAAGCCCATAGGTGTCCCTATCGGACGAGTTTTAGTCTCGTGAGGGTTTACAAGAGGTATACCTACAAAACCTTTACTCCAAACCCTATCTACCTGTGAACGATCGAGGGTAAACACTAAACAAGCTATTTAGTTGGCATACTAAATTCTTCGGCTATGGGAATCATTACCCTATATGAGTCCAATTGTCCTAAACGAGTTTGCACTCAGCATACTAAAATTTATATATAAGAAAACAAAGCTCTACTTAGATAGTCTTTCAACCACGATACTCAGAATCTATCAAAGTTCAATCACATGAAAGGATTTAGAAGATGGATATGGAGTGATGAAGTTTGCGCATGTTGACTAAGGTGAACGGTGTTTCCCTTATCTGTCTGAAGGTCATTTCTAGGATGAATCCTAATGAATTGAAATACGCTCCCATTGGTCTTAATCCTTATACTAATATCGATTCAACTGGTATATACAAGGGTCCTAACGATCGATTTATTGAAAATAAAACAATATCTTTATATTATTAAATATACTGACAACATGATTGGATCAACTTGAATACAAGTGCATGCTCCTTATTAGCATCTTACATGATAATTCTCATGGATCCTGCGTTCCACGCTTGCTTAGGCGACGGGGACATGGAAAACACACATATATTGCTATCAAAGTGTCAATACTCGAAAAAAAAAATTAAGAATCAAAATTGGTCTGAATAATGGTCTAAAATACAATAATAGGGCTTGATCTCAAACACTCTACTTTATCCTGGCGGCGATAACAAGGCGATACTAGTACCCCACCAAATCACTTAGAGAAACACAAGAACATTGTAAATATAAAAATAAAAGGTGATATGGTCAAGATAGACTCCGAGATATGGTGAAACCTATCATGTTTTTTCTAACACCTGAGCTAGGCATCCTTTTATGAATAGACCATTTATCTAGGCACACCAATTCCTATAGAAAAAGAGTTAAATTTCCATCTACCTAGAATGGTTAGTGTCATCCTGAATTGTTCACAAGTTTCTAGACTTTGGAGTTTCATATTTCACTAAAAGTTTCTCCCTTACCCCCAAACTTAAATCTAACATTGTCCTCAATGTTCTAAAGATAAATGATTAAAAGCATGAACAATGAGACATTGTTACCAATCGAAGGAAAGGAGTTTATGAAAGATATTACCGTGCCGCAAGAGCATGGGTTACCTCCCAAGAAGTGATAAGTTTAAAGTCTTCAGCCAGACTAAGAAATAATTAGTCACCTCATAAAATCATATATCACTAGCCGGAACAATTGTGGGTCATCTGAATCAAATAGTGCTATCAAAAATAAAAGGAAACATCAACGGGCCACTAAAATGAACAAACCGAGCACACCCTTATCTAGTTTTCTGTTTAAGAAAACTACATTTAGTTTTGGATCAGGTTCTATAAAAGGGTCTAGATAAAATATTTTTATTGGATGGATTTCCTCATAGGAAAGATCAAAGGGATCAGGTTGTAGAGTCTGGAAAAACTCAACCAAGAACCTAGAAGCACATAATAATAACCTGAATAATTATGGATCCTCAAAGTTAATCAAATTAGACTCACACAGTTGACTACTATGAGAATGGTGGTCATCCTTAAGCAAATATGTCGATTCTAATCTCTAAAGTAATTAGGCTTAGTCTCAAAACTTAATAAATGACACATTTGAAATTCAAACGCTCCCTCAATTGGTAGAAATCCTTTTGGTGGAAAAACAAATTCAATCTTGGTATTATTTCCTAGGTAAACCACATCAACCAGAGAATGCGTTTTTAACAACTAAATTTCTTTATGGACATCACCAGGCTCAGGAAATCTAGTTTTAAGATGATCTTGTAAAATGGTAGAGGTGCAAATTTCAAGTCCCAAGTGAGGAACCTTTTTAAGATTCAAAGGAAAATTACATGGAGAATAATAGTCACCCGAAACTTGGAGTTTTCAGTCTCCAGATAGACTAATCATAATTTTCCTAATTTCTAGATCGTCAGATTCCTGAAAATGGTCAATTGCTTCTTCTAGGTTATAATCAGGAGGTGCATCCTCACTCATATTTAAAATCTCTACAAGTCTATCTTTGTTATCTAAGACTATTGTTTCTAAATCGCTGGATTCTAAAACAGTATTCTCAGGATAAACCCGTTCCTCTAAACCATTATCGGCTTCAAAACAATAAAATTCTACATCGTCTAAAACAGTGGTATCTCTAGTCAAATCCTCTTCCTTTTGAATAGGTGAATAATTATTTAAATTATTTGGATTTGAACTAAAAATAACACTATCATCATGAAGCACAATTGGAGTGATAATTTGTTGATCACGTTGCCTGTATATTTCAAGTTCTTCGTCAATATTATCCTCATCATCATAATAATATGAAGATGTTTGAACCTCGTCTAAATAAGTAGTGTTACCAATTCTATCCTCGTCATCTTGACTAGGTGAATAATTATCAAGGGTAGCACTATATTGGAAATTAAGATCATTTTGAGCAATATTATTATGTGCAAAACTTTCATTCACACTTAATGCAAACCTATTTGTATTCTCAGTTAAATGCTTGAGGCTCCACTTAGATTGTTTTTATACCAGCTTCTATTCTTCCAAAAGGCAACTAGTTACAGTTTTAGCAAATCTCTTAGAACGACCCAAATTAGATTAAGTCGAATAGAAACAGGATAAGCTCGAAGAAGCTTTGATAAACCTTCCTCTTTCGCAACGTTTCCATGGGTTACAAGGCGGCTCGAATCTACTTAAAATAATCTTCCTGAACTTTGAGTTAGGCTAACAAAGTAAACAATACAGTCCTTTTGAATGACTTTGTTATAAGCTCATTACCCTATATGTCTTTTTTTATTCAAAATTTTAAGCTTAGGTTCGTGTTTGGTAACGTGTTCCTAAAGCGCGCAAGAAGGATTCTGGAGTGATTTTTCTTTGCTCTGTTTGCCTTTTGAGCTCAACCCAACCTCCACATCCTCTTCTGTGACTCAAACAACCCTTTTTATACTCAACAGGATCAAGAAATCTCTAAGAGAATTCCTTCACTGGATTTTCTGGCCGACCTCTCATCCTCGTCTTTTCTTTGATCTCATTCGCTATGTATAGGTTTTGTAAACCTAATACCTTCTCCTGATTCGATAAGGACTAAAAATCCAATCCAAATCAAACCCTAATCACGTATCAATCCAAGTCAGATGAGGATTTGATTTCCGGTCAGCAATTTGAGTTTTCATCCATATTTCACGGCAAGAATAACTCAAAATGACGTGTTTTGATTAGCTTTTATTGTTTCATCACTTTGATAAGTCGAAAACACCTTCTAAATTCCTTAAAGCTCGGTCCCAACCAACTCAGAAAACTCTTCACACGCAAACTGAATATTCCCTCCATTTTCTCTATTTCAAACGAAGGGGAAAGGGTGCCCATATCCAACAACTGGGCGCCTTTAGTAATTCTCTGGAGTGCCTTTATCAATTTTCTCGGTTGCTTTTATCACTTTTTGAGTCGATTTTTTCCAAAAATATTTATTTCCCAAAAAAACCTACAACCACATAAAATCACACAATAAATACCAATCGAGCATTAACAATACAGAGAATTGAGCACAATTTAGACACAATTTTGAGCAAGTTTGTTCAGCTGATTGGTATATGTTTTTTCATTTTTTTTTCTTTTTTTTTTCAAGCTAGTGGATGATCAACAATTTCAGTTTTTGTCGAGCAGAATTAAAGTTAATAGTATTCTCATTTACAATCACCTTTAACACTCATGTATGTTACCCTTTAGTTGGTGAATAATGTATACTTTTGTACTTTTTGCATTATGTATCTTCTGGAATAACTTAACATGTAACTTTAACTTTATCCAGGTGACAAAGTGGTTTTTTGTATGACCTCACTTAGTAATGGTCCAAGCTCAATTCCCAGCGTAGTTGATATGGGCTGCGAGCTTCTTGGGATAAGTAAATAAAAAAAAGGGAGTAAAGATAACAAAAATAAAAATTCACCCACAAGGATTACAAATCAGGTCAATTTTTAGAAAATAAACATTAGTCTATAATAGTGCAAATTCAGATTATGGCTAATGAGATTTTTTTGGTAAACCTTTTTAGGTAAGAAGAAGCTGATACAATCGTGATTTATTCTGACTATTCTGAAAAGGGTGCCAATTCAGAATTCTCTTCAGTTGGATATTATTCTTAAATTTGGCGGTAGAACGCCTGTCGTCAAGGTTATATCAACTTAGTCCTTTGTTATTCTTCGTAGTTGTTAGACTTACTTTTTAATTCTTGTTTTTATTTTATTTTGCCTGTTTAAATTAAGAGATTTGTGAATTCCTTCTGTTGGAATATCAAATTTTGATATACTTGGTACTTCATCCAAAACTAGGGAATAAAGAGTCTCTGGTAGGTATAAAAGTCTTAACCTTGATTAAGCTTAATCATATATATGAAATATACAGTCTAAGGTCAAGAGTCTATTTTTCATGATTCAACAATTAGATGCCTTCTAAACCTAAAAAGAAGTCAAAAACACCGTTAAAATCAAAATCGAAAACACCCTTTCTAGAACTTGAAATTATTAGTGGGTGGGAAGAAAATATCTTTATTCTTCTCTACCTGAAGAAGCATTCATAATAATACCAAATTTTGGCATCTAAACCTGCTTCTGTTTGCAAATCTTTAGTTCCAGAACTTATCCAGGTACATATGTTGTTATTTGGCTTATTGAGTCATTATGTGGAGTCTGAACTCTATAACTCCAGGATCCATTGTTTTAGTCATTTGCTCATCTCTTTTCATGTATTTTCTTGATTATTTTTTTGTTCCATATGTTTTTAGGAAAATCACGATATATCGTCAGTCAACGATTCAAAATGGTTTATGACATGTAGTTATCTTCTTATTCATTTAATTTCTTTTTTACCTGAATCATTTATGTTTTTACATGTCTCACTTGCTTCTTCTAGAACGAAAGCGTTTGTTGGATTTCATTTCCTTTTGAGCCACTAACACATCAAATCGGCCATTATCAAAAGCTTATCTTCCTCTAAGGTTGGATCCATTTCGTTACTTTCTTTTGGTTTTATTTTTTTTACCCCATCATATTGATATATAATCCATACCGTCTTTCTCTCAAATCAAAAACTATAGAGTGTAAAAAGAGTCTATTCAAGGATCTTTAAGCGAAAGTATCGAATTATACTAAGACACTTACTTCATTTATGTATTAATGGTTAAAAAATGAGAACAACCCTTTGTTTATGAACAGGTGAACCATATATGATCCGGAATTATGCATTATGGATAAGTAATGTTGGTTAGCTAGATAAAGCTTCATTCTTGGCTAAACTAAAGTACTTAGGGGTGTATTTGATATTTTCTTCCAGGTGAATGCATCAGCACGTCTCTATTGAGCCAGCTATAATATCCTTGCATGTTAAGTTATCTTTCTGATTCAGCTTATCTAAGACCGGAATTTAAGAGTGACTTGAACATGAACACAGAGTATTCACTGAGTTTCTTTAACTTATGTCTACCTGAAGCTATGTTGTCAGATTTAGAATGTGACACTTAGATAGTTATATTCTCTTTTAAATTAGTGATGCTTTAACTGGCTTCATTTTGGTAATTATGAGGGGGATAATCTATATATTGGAAATTTTCTACTCTCAGTTTATACAGTTTTTGTTATGTTAATTCCAACTCTCGATAGAACATTAGAAAATTATTATGTATAGTTTTGCAATTTTACTTGCATATGAAGAGGGATAAATAGTCTCTCTAAAGTAAAATCAGAAAACAATATCATGATTTTGTTGATGTGAACACGTCTGTGCTTCATGTGAAACTAGGATTGACAGTGTTTGAATTTAAAAACTTAGGATTTGAGTGTACCTTGATGTCCATCTATTGTCAGTCTCTAGCATAATTTATTATAATGGAAGTGGAATTCTTGGTATAGGAATTATGAACGTGTGCCTTTAATGAGGTTTTTTGTTTTTCTTATTTTTCATCGATTTTTTGTGGTTTGTTATAGTGCTTAGTTTGAAGATGAGATAAAATCAGAGTTAAAAGCATATAGGAGACGGTATTGTATCTATGGAAAATGTTGTTCCAAAGTTACATATTGTTTGTCTCATGGGGAGGTAAAGAGACTCGAATAGATGCGAACATCGAAGATGATACAACACAACATGATTTAACTCATGGGTGATAGTTCTCGGTGTTTGTTAGGTAAACAAATCCAGACATTGCTTGGATATACACTTTCCAAGTATCATTCAAGAATTTGAAGCTGACTGTAACTAATAAAACAACAATAAACAATGTATACTTCATCCATACAAAATCTGCATGATTATCCATCTATCTTTTTTATAAAATTTAACAGGATTTTCTGGTGGAAATATAGGCTTCAATAAAGAATGTATAGAGTTTTTAACGGTCATGATCAAACTCAGATTCTTAATATTAGTGAATTGTACTTTGAAACATCCGAAAATGTCGGAGAAAATAATTTGCATGAATGAAATATTTGTGCACTCAGAACTAATTGTGTGTGTTTTTTACTTTAAGATACAACAAAAATCGGCATTCAGTAACAAACTTATAGTGATACAAAATGGTATCATTGTCTCATGCAAGCCAGAGCTAAGAACCTGTAATTTTTTTAAAATCATGGCAGACAAACTTATAATGATACAAAATGGTAGCATTTTCTCACCCAAATTATGGGTGGATGCTGATACCAATGACTAATACATAAAAACTTTATTAAAAACCTTAACTCCATTTTTCTCCAGCCGCCTCCTTTCCTCTCTATATACTCATCATCTCTCTGCCTCTTTTCTTCTTACTTTATCTATTCTTTTGTTCAGGTAAGTTTAAATTTTATTAAAATTATTTTAGCTGTGAAGTGTATAACACGATAAGCCTTTAACCTTCAATATTGCTTCAACAAGCCTTTGCATGTATCCAAGTTTCATATAATAAAGTTCTCTTTTCATGTGTAAATTAAGCGAGTCATTGGGTACTACAAATTCAACTTTTTACTTTTGACAATTACCTATTTATGAGATATTGAGATTAATAATAAGATATAAAGGAATTGAACCAAACCTTATTAACATGTCACCCTTTAATTTTCAGGAATTATACCTAACCTGTGAAGTGTATAGCACGGTCTCTTCAACCTTCAATATAACTTCAACAAGCATTTGCATGTATCCAAGTTTCATATAATAGAGTTCTCTTTTCATGTGTAAATTAAGCTAGCCATTGGGTACTACAAATTTAGTTTTTTACTTTTGACAATTACCTATTTATGAGATATCGAGATTAATAATAAGCTATAAAGGAATTGAACCAAACCTTATTAACATGTCGCTCTTTAATTTTCAGGAATTATACTTAACATGTTTGTATAATTCCTGAAAATTAAAGGGTGACATGTTAACAAGTGGAAGAGGTTGGCTAAGTAAGTTATTAGGTGGTTCTTTCAATAGGGATTCTTTAGAGGGTTTAAGAGAAAATTGGTGGAGGAGCTCAACGAACTTGGCAATAATATCCTATAGTATATGGAAATATTTTGAAAATTCATGGGTACCCATAAAATTAGTTAACACATTAAATTTAACAATCTAGTTAAATAATTGAAATCGAATTTACCTCTTCCAGTCAATTTCCCCTATAATGTATGGACTTGAAATATATGTAGTTCAATCGATAATGCATGATATCCTATTGTACACATGAACATCTTATAATTATGGGTATCCATAAACTTACTCAACGAAATAAAATTTAATAATCTAGCTTAGCAATTGAAATCGGGTTTGATTCTTGTTGGTTAATTCTCACCCTATATACCATGTGGCCATGTTATAATTCATGGACACACATGCTTACTCAAAATACGTATAATTCATATTAGGAACAAGATCAGCGTATAATTACACACTCCATATAGTCCATGGTATCATCCTACAATAAACAAGAACTTCTTACAATTCATGGGTATCCTGAAATTTATTCAATGAAATACATTAACATACATATCAATATCTATTCTTGACAAAGTTCGGCTCCAGACACCATCTAAGAAATGGTAAACAAGAGAAAGTACGAGAGTATAAAGAGCGATGGTGGAGCTTACCCACTCTTCAATTTTTGTATATTAGTCCATGAAAGAAAAACAAAATGTAGAAAATAGTAATTTACTATTTAAAAATCATATTCAGCTGCATAACAATAGTGATTTTTTTGTGATTGTGATTTAAAACTCACGTTCTATGATAAAATTAGTATTCTTTTATCTTGTTCTTTTGATATGTATAAGAATTTTTATTACTTTTTACAATGCAGATGTGTTTTAATTTTAATTATAATGAGAAGATTTATTTTTATTACCTTTATTAGTTTGCTTGCACATAAATTAATATTCCCACAAAATATTGATTATCAAAGGGTATCAAAATTTCTTAGCTATAAAAATATAATCAAGAATATTTTTTAAGATGTTTCAATGCATTCGTGAACGGGTGCGGGGTGAAGCCCCGATACACCAAATCAATAAGTCTCACCAGACCCGGTGTGAAGCACTGGTTGAGTATTAGTCTTATTAAAGAGTAGGTTGAAAATCAAAAAGTTTCTCTGGGTTTTATTGATTTCGTAGGTAGTTCGAAGGTTTGTCAATACGGCCCAGATGGGAATTATAGTCTGTTTATTTTTTTCAATTTATATTGATGGGTTTTTACGTTTTTTGCTTTTTGTCTATTTCACTACATTACTCACATTAGTGTAGAGTGTCTCTTGCAACGAGGAACTCAAAAAAGGCCTCACACTGACAGTTAGGAAACATGTTTGATTTCTGAAGAAAGATATATTAGTGCATTTCCTTGATTACATCTTCTTTGACATGAAACACTTCATATGTTTTGTACCATTTAGAGTTGTAATCTATTTTATATTAATATTGTGTGTGTTTTTAGTGTCTCTAACATCAGATATTGATACAGCTATAGAGAGTGATTTTTTATTTAACTACAGGGAACTGGAGCCTGGAAGAGAAGTTGAGTTGGCTGCTTGATTCTTAACGCAAGTATATGATTTCTGAAAAAAAATATATCAATGCATTTCCTTGATTACATCATCTTCAACGGGAAACACTTCATATGCTTTACACTATTTAGAGTTTGCAATCTATTTTATATTAATATATCGTATATTTTTTAGTGTCTCTAATATCAAATAGTGATATAACTATATAATGAGTGTGATTTTCTCATTTAACTACAGGGAGTTGGAGCCAGAAGGAGCGGTTGAGTTGGACGCCTGATTCTTAACACAAGTAAATAATTTCTGAAGAAAGATATATCAGTGTATTTCCTTGATTACATCATCTTTGACGGGAAGCACTTCATATGCTTTGCACCATTTAGAGTTGGCAATCTATTTTATGTTAATATCATTTTATTTTTTTAAGTGTCTCTAACATCATATATTGGTACGATTATATAGTGAGTATGGTTTTTCATTTAACTACAAGGAGTTTGATCCTCAAGAAGCATTTGAGTTGGCCACAAGATTTTTAACGCAAATATATAATATGGTACACAAGGAAGGTAGCGATTGTACATCGGGTGAAATAAAACAGGATTTTGCCGACTTGGAGGATATTACTGGGGTTTTGAGGTAGAATACTATTCTATGACTTTGTTTCTTTACTATTTTAAAAGTTACAAAAATTGATTAACTGATAGACACATTTTAGTGTCTAAATTGCACCTTAATTTCTAGTGAGTTAGTATTCGATTGTGTGTCTATTACGTGTTTTTATGCTTTTGTAGGTACATTAGAAGAATAAAGATTTGTGGAAAAATTGGCTCAAAAAGTGTTCAAAGCACCCGAGAAAATGGATCAAGGCACCCACACTTTGGATTGGGGCGCCCTTGGATCGGGATGGGCTGGATCGGACCAACTCAGCGGGTCAACTCAGCCCAGTCAACTCGGTCAAAGCCAGTTGACTCAGTCAAAGTCAGTTGACCGAGTCAAGCCTTCATCGGGACAGTTCATCGGCAGCAAAACTCAAATCAGATTTTCTTTGCGGTTTCAGCGCAAATTGATAGTTACCCAAGTTAATTAAAGGTCCGTATAACCTATTAGAAGCATCAGAGCCGAGTAATTTGGGCCATAGAAGCATGTATTTGGCCGGATTCCTGTTTCAATTGGGAAGAGGATTTGCGAGTTGTTTTAGAGAGTTCTATTAGGTTTAGAACTCTCTCTAGGGTTTGTAGACTCTATATAAACCAAAAGAATCGAAGAAAAACAGACAGAGAAAAGCCTAGAGATCGAAACAGTAAGTTTCCGGCCATTTCCGGTCATCGCCGGCCACCTGCTGCTGCTCCGGCCGGCGTGTTCTTCATCTACCACCGTCTGAGAAGACGACTCAGCCACACTTATAACTGTTGCTGATTCAAACTGCTTCTGTTGCCTATCCTTTTAAACCTTTGTTGCTTAGAAACACTTCTGTAACGGCTGAACCCTATTCTGTAACACTTATAAACGTATCTGTTCAGCTGTTGCACTACTATTTCACCTTGTAATCAACTTTTTGAGCAATGAAAAGATCTTTTGAGCAAGTTTTCTTCTCCATGGGCTAAGTTTATTTACTGGGATGATGGATAAGGTATTTTTCTCAATTTTATGTGATTTAATTATTTTTTAATAATTATTTATAATTCTTTTATTATTATTTGCATGGATTTAAATTAGAAAAAAATGATTTTTATTAAATAGTTGTGTTCTCTTTTGATGGGTCATGCTTAGTTAATTACTCTTGATGTCCCATGCTTAGGATTTACAATTATTCTTTTAGGAGACATATTTTTGGCAAACTTGAACTAAATTGTTAAAAAGAATTACATGATTAATCACATAGATTGTTAGAATTACCTGATTCCTGATTCCTGGTATTTTCCATATTTTCTAAAAATCATCTCTAGTGTTTTCCTGATTTTTATTAGTTTAGGTTAAGTCTAATATTTTCTAAAATCATTACCTTCACAAGTTCGAGAATCGAACCTCTTTTTACCACTTTCTAAAATTACATCATTAACCAAGGAATATTGCATAGGTATTCTAGGTTCTAACAAGACTAAGGGTAATTGTAGTGTTACTTTGAGTAGCAGACTTCAAATCTAGCCTTAACAGTTATCTTTAGAGTACCGATGTTGTAATGTCATGAACTACTTATTGATTTTAAATGTTACTTTAATTTTTCAAAAACATTTTCTTTAAGAGGATTTCTTAACCTTCAACACTTTAAACAACACGTAATTGGTGTATTCATTATACACTACAGTTGCTAATTAGGACTCCTTCTTGTATGGGTATGGGGCGAAGCCCCGCCTTACCAGATGGGTGCCAATAACCATCATTTTCGATGCATAGTACGGGTTAAATACTAGTCAATTCTAATTGGCATATATGTTTCTCTTCAAGAATATAAATAAAATCATTATCGTTATTTCTTTTTTATAAAAAATCCATTTTATAATTGATGGATAAATTCTTGTAAAAAAAGTATAAATTGATCTCGTACACATCTTTTCTAAGATAGGTGAAAATTTACCATGTTCAAAGTTTCTTGTTAGATATATAAATGTATATTGTCGTCATGCAAAGATTGACAATAATTAATATAGCCGCCTTATACCTACAAGGAATAACTCATATTTTAACCATGCATGAACTTGGTGATACATTCTCTAGAATCAGAGAGACGACGATAATGCCTTAAATCAAATGGCAGTATCATACTTTAAGGATAAATGTTTTTTTGTAAAAGTAATAATATTAGATGATAAAATATAAATAAATTATATTTAAAAACGACGGTATATTACAACCACCTCGCAAAACAAAATGAAAATAAATAAACAAAATTATATACATAAACCATAAATGGCTTACTTTTTATTGGCATCATATCATCCATCGCGCATGGTATAAGTGATGTACCATCTATTATGTAAACAAGATTACAGAATCAAAAGCCCAGTATTATTGTTGCCACCTATGTACAAACCTTATTATATTACTTTCATAACACAAATAGTTTTCATCCATGTCCAGTCTACTATCCGTCGTATGTGACACCCACGGGTGAGCGGATAAGCTGACTAGATGCAGGTGCATTGATGAATTAAAAAAAACGAAATTAGTAGATAGTTAACATAGAATATGAAATCATAACCACACTCAACGAATTTTTTGCTTTCCTAAATTTTGATTTCCATGTGATAGTTTTCCAATTTTTTTAAATGATCTTACTTTGGTATTATCTATAATGATGAAGATGTAAATTTTCTACTCACAGCAAAATAAATGAAGATTTAATGCAGGAAAAACAAAAGAAGAACCCAGAGTAAACAAGGGAAGGAATCACTAAAAGGCAAAAGTGGGGAACAAGTTCTCTTTAGAGAAAAGACTAAGCCTTAATCAATAGAAAACTATATATAGTATCCACAAAATACCTATAATAACCTTCATATATCTATAACATAAAAAGAACTAGTGTCTTACTTTGGGACAAATCCGACCCTTAAAAATAGGTCGTGGACGGCCGGGATCGCCCAATTCAATTGTTTGTCTTTGGACAAATCCGAGTGTTCATCTTTATTATGTAAACACAAATACACAATAACGACGGTGATTATGTCTTGGCCCGAGCCAAAATTAACCCTTGCCTGACTACTAAACATAACCACGACTAACCTTAGATTTGTCGTGAATACGTTTCCTAATATAATTAGTTTTTTAATCTAACTTAATTTCTTAAAAAATTTGAATGATATGTTTGGAAGTTTACCGAAAAAGACCTACCTAACAAAAACAATTGAATAAAAATGGCAAGGATAAACTGGCAAGAAACGATGAAGCTAACACGGATGATTGTCACGCAAATATGGGTTCAGTTAGAATTCCAGTCGACATGCTGGAAGAAAATTCCATTGTTAAACCGACAGTAGCCGCTATTCAAGAAGATGATGACACTCACAGTAAAGTCATAAAGGATAATACAAGAAAACCACAGCCATTGATTAATGGCACGCACGATAATCAACTGTTTAAAGAGATTCATACACATTAGTAAAGTTATATTATGAAGACCATAGAGAATGCATCATTTTATAATATTTTTGTATACATCGTAGTTGTTAATGCAGAATTGATTGTTAGTTTTATCAGAGTCGACATCAGAATTCTGCTTCATCTTAGACTTTCATTGAAATAGTTTGAAAATAGGGAATTTTATTGATATAACCCCATTTTATAACTTGTGTTACAAATCTATCCCGTTTTTTCAAACATATCAAATATAACCCTGTTTTTTACTTTTTCATCCCGTTTTTTTCAAACACCATTAACTGGTTGTTATCTTCCACGTGTCACACTTTCTCTCTCTGAGAAAAATATCCATTTACCCTTGTAAACTTTACCCAACTCAAAAATTAATCCTAGTTAACTTAAGTCTAATTAACTGATTACATACACACATGCAAAGAATCTACACCAATAACTAAAAGTGCAATACAGTAACAAAGAAGTTCAAATCCTAACATCCCTCATTTTATATATAAACTGATGCAATAGAATTTCATCATCCAAAATTGTTCATACCCCAACTTAAAGTAAATAACCATAATAAACTTAGAACTCAAAAATCAGACTTATGTAAGTTCTGAATTACAAAAGCACAGAACTGATGATGCAGAACTTCAAATCCTAACATCCCTCATAAATATTAACGCCCCTCATTTATATACAAGATGAAACTAAAAACCCACTAGTCTTTCTGGTGCACACCTTAACTTCTTCCTTCACTACCACTTCTTCCTTCACTACCACTTCTTCCCATACCACTTCTTCCCATACCACTTGTTCCTCTACCACCTCTTGTCCTTCCTCCTCTTGCATTATTGCCTCCTCTAGCAGTTGAACTGGTGCCAGCATCAGATGTATCCTGGAAACAAGACCTGAAGAAGCTTGCTCCTCTTCCTTTAACAACTTTGGATCCTCTAGCTTTCCCTCATCTACCTCTTCCTTTTCTTGTAGCTGAACTTGATTTTCCCTGTGAATAGTTGGTGGCAATAAAATTTGCTCCATCTACATCATTTCTTGGCCTCTTAGTTTTGGGATTAGACCCAACTGCAGCATAACCACATGTTGCCTTGTTATGACCAGTGAGCTTACATTTGCTACAAGTTCTCACTTTTGTCTCAGAGTGTAACTCATCATAATATCTCTTCCTTTTCTTTGATGGCATGTCTGGTTTCCTCATCAGTATTGGAGGCTTGATAAGAGGAATCGGCATCTGCACAAAAAGAAGAAAACAAAATATTAAGGTTCATATATATATACACTATAAATAGAGAACAAGGACCACATAATAAACAATAAAGAAGGACAATAAAGCATGACAACACATAAAAAGTTATTCATGACAGTTAATAGTACAATGAGTCACCTCTTCCCAATCTTCAAAATTATCCAAAAGTTAAATTGCATGTGCATAAGTAGCTCTATATGCAGCAACAGTATAATAATGGCTACAATACCTGTCAAATACCAACAAGAAACATTACTTTTATATTCATGACAAAACCAACTAATGATAAACGAATAATGAAACTAAAAATGAATACTTATTGTGTCCAATCAGGCCTTTTGGTCTTCAAAGCACATACAACATGCTGACAAGGGAAACTCCTCAACTGCCATTGTAAGCAACTGCTCTCATTTTTTTTCTAAATTCACATTAAATACTGAGTTGTGAACACTAGTAACCTCATATAATTTACCCGTTACATCTCCTTGGACCTTAAAATCACCAGTGTTCTTAAGCATCTTCTTAATTAACTTCTTAGCACTAGGAACCAAATAATGATCCTCCCACGTAGAAAAATCAGTTCTTCTATTATAAAACATCGGCATTACAAGTTGGCCATACATTACTCCTAACTTGCAAACAGGCTTATCTCTGAGGTTACTAATCATGTTATTGAAGCTTTCTGAAAAGTTGATGTTTAGATGTTCATAAAAACTATTTCTATCAAAGAAAGCCCTAGCACATGTTTCAGGTTTATCTCTCATCAAATACTCACATGCTTCATCGTTCTCTTCAAGCGTATTATTCATGTGTATCTTCAAGTAAACAATACTAACATATTACATTACATATATAACTCAGATCATTTAACTTTTATATCTACTTGATTTGACTAACATCCACTCAACTTTTTACTTTGTGATTAGTACCATTTGGACATTGATCTAAGATAATGTTTGCTAGTAGCAGATTACTGGCATACACAATCAATAGATAACCAACTTCCAAGGAAGTTTTAGTGACTGTTGGGAAAATCACTACCATAATTATTCAATAGTGTATTGTAATTGACTAACAATTACTATTGGATTCATCATGACAAACATAATATGCTATCTTAGCATTAAGTACACTTCTATAAGATTCATAGACAACTCACTTAAATTACAGTTTCAGTTTACTAGAAGTTTCAATCCATGCTTATTACATATACTGACAAGTAAGATTCATACATATTACCTTAAAGTGTTTCACTTTATAACACTTGACGTCATTCCATACACTTTTGTGAAAGTTCATCCCCTTGTAATACATTTTAAAGTTCTTGAACATATGCTTGTATATGAATTATAACAACCACTTGGTTAGAAATAAAGTAACTAATATATGTCAATAATGAAGTAACATACAAGTGTTAGTTAGTTAGTTACCTGAAACATAAACTGTGAGGTGAAGTAGGAAACAATTCTTCAACAGCTTCTCCCAATCCCTTTTGTCTGTCGAAGAGAAATTTAATGGTGTACTCATGGTTAGTAAGCTTTGGCTTCAGGTCATTGAGAAATAATCTTATTCAGGTCATATTATTTAGCCACCGAATTCAAATTTGCCCAATGCTTCTAATTTCTACTCCCTAGTAAGAAAAAAGAATTAGAACTGAACTGATAAGAAGAAATTGAACTAATAAAACTTTTGTGGTTAAAAATCAATAAGCACGGAACTGAATTAACAAATTATGCATGCACAGACTGAACTTTGTGCCATTATTGATGTGACTGAACTAACAGATTATGAACTGAACTGAAGTTAATTAATATGAATGAACTTGTGAATGTTAGTAAAATCGTATAACTGGTGTAAGTGTATACCAATGTGAAAAAATACCAAAATATACAAAAGAAATGTTAAAAAACATTGTAAAACGATTGCAGACAACAAAAGATGGTACACTACAACGATAGCTATTACCTTCATCTTCACTATCTGAGGCCAACAGAGTATCATAACCATCATTTCCTTCATCTGCATAGCAAGTTAAAACCAAATGACTACAAGTAGAAACACAAATGAACAACAAAAAAATAATCAAAAGAATCTAAGTACAGTCAGTTACCTTGTAACTCTTCATCATTATCCTTGTATGCCTCACCTTCTCGGCACTTCTTCGTAAAGTATTTGAAACAAAAGTCAAGTAATTCATCACCATTACATTGTCCAGCTGCATGAGTAGTAACACCACCACTTTGTCGAGCTACATGAGTAGTAACACCACCATTTTGCCCAGAAGGATATGATTCACCATGTCGGTAATTCTGTATAAACTCAGCAAAAGCCAGATCCACGTCATCTTCCTTTTCATCAGTCATAGAGTACTTGGGTCATCTATAGGATGACATTCATCTTCACGCTTATTAGCCAACTGGACATTCTCCACCTGATAAAGCATAACAACCTCTTCTATAGCACTTGCTTGAGTACAATCTTGACCCCAGGAAATATCATCTTTAATGCCATAGTCAACAGCTACACCTTTACCCTTAACCTTATTATCACAAAAACTAGCTTGGGTACCAACTAGACCATCAAAACTTCCATCCACATCAGCAAATAACCTCTTTGAACTAGCCAACTCAACTCTTTCCTTGGTCTTGAACTGTCCAACAATTCTAGGGCTTCTCCTTAGTGTCCTTAGTGATTTGGAAACAACCTTTTCATGTGTTGAATTCCTAAATGAATCTGGGTTTGAAACCCGAGAAGTTGTTCCCATATCATCATGGACAATAATATTCAAACCCAACTCTACAAACCATCGAATTCATTCACTTTGGCACCATTCCATAGCTAGAAATTCAAAGTCATTTGTTAAACTATATGGTAAAGATTCATCAATCCACCAAAGAAGGTCCACATATTCACTCTCTTTAAGATTCAACATATCATGTATTTTATTCCTAAACCGTAAAACACTAGTAATATCAATATCTATATTAGGAAAATCTATCCTATGTCCAGTATTAATCATTGTGACTCTAACATCTCTATGAGTGTATTTTATTTTTACATTACTAAGATCCCTGCAAAGTATAAACAATGCAAAAACAACACAAATTAAGAGAACATTCATGGGATAACTTCTGGAACATTTAAGTAAACAATAAAAACAAGGGTTTCATAGAAACATTAAAAACATAAATCATTATTAATAAAAGAGAATATGTGATAAGTACATTAGGGTTTCATAAAAACAAGATAAAATGAATAAAACCAACATACATCAGATTTACAGTGAAACAATAACTACATATTCGATTAAAGAAGAAAACAAAAACTCGGGATCTATCAATTCGAGTAAAAAACAGTAGTAAAGAAGAAAACAAAAGTTAGGGTTTCATTACCTTTCATACATGTCCATTAGTAATTCCATTTCGATAACTCCAAAACCATCAGAATCAGAACTTCAAATACTCGGTGACGATGACAAAAAACAATGGGAAAAAACACTTGTGAAAGAAGAAATGATGATGAAAGAAAAAAGGTTGAAGAGAGGAGAAACTAGGGTTTGCAGTTTCTCCCCTTTCACATCATTGAATAAGTGTTTACAACAGCACCGTCCGAGAATGAAGAGAGTAAATGGAAAAGAGAGTTAAAGATTTTTAGGGTTACAAAGGATAAGAAAGGGTAAAGAAAAAAAAGCGCCGCTTAAAATTATATGTATACATATCGCCACGTCATCAAATAAAGTAGTTAATGGTGTAATGGATGGAAAGTTAGTATAAGAACTGTTTTTATAATTTAAAAAAAAAACGAGGATATATGCACTGGTCAGACTTAAATGTGGGATCATGTTTGCATAATCCCCTTAAAAATATTTCCTCCTAAATCCCCCCCCCCCCAAGTTTCCCCCAATAGTTGTGGATAAGCCATTGGTTACCAATAGCTTTTGCGTGGACCTACCATTACCATTTCCAAAAAAGTGTTCACTATTCCTAAATCTAGAATTTTAATTAGGTGATACATGATGAGAGAAAACTCTGGGGTACGTATACGTACCAGCTTCCGAAATAGTTGGATCAGATAAAACATAGTCATTCTCGAACATCAACAGAAATGATATTCATGATAGGAAAATGTGTACTGAATTGTAACATGAGAAAATCCACAGTGTTCTGGAATCTCATTCCTTGAATGTCTCATGTACTAATCAGACCACACTTTCTTGGGTACATATAGCTTCTCTGCCAATTGAATGGGGAGAGGTTTCAGATAGAGACATCCTTGCATAGTACGAAATATTATTTCCACATTTCCGACGTTGTAGACAAAAATTATAGGAAATCTTTCACTACAATAAACTCATGATTGCAATTATGGGGTACAAAAAAGCACGAGAACCTAGAATTACGTGTAACAAGGCCCTCTTTCACTGGGATGAAAGATCAAACATTATTTTACTTGAAAACCACTGGGATTACATGCCCAAAAACGAAGATTTACACATGGAAGACTATTAATCAAAATGGAATTGGATCAAAATGTTAAATGTAGTACCTCTCATCTTTCACCAGCTAGCTCTACCGCATCTTGGTTATATATTGAATCTTCTCCCCAATCAAATCTTCTTTGAAATCTAGCATACTCTAAACTTTTTAACACATGCTTCCAAAAATTTGGTTTGAAATTTAGTAAGTGGTGTGTAGCTAAAACACCTACTAAACCGTTCAGCTCTCTTTTATAGGAAGTGCCGCCATGAATTTTTAGTTTATTTGGTTAAACAGTCGGAATCCGTTTTTGAACAACTTGGTATCAAACAAAGTAATTATAATTAATTCTTTTCGGCGATAAACAATGCATGCACGAAATAGACCGAGCACCAATATGGGTTACCGTGGTTCGTTACTCCAAAATAATTTAAGGGATTATGGCCAGGGCTGTAGGATCTGATCAACAAAATATCGGGCCCGTAAACCCCGACTATCTTATAAGCTCAACCCCATAAATTTTAGCCTAATCGTAGTTAATTTTAATATGGGACTACGTTAACCTAAGATTTTTTAATTCACGGTCAATGCCGTAGGTCTCGACTAATTTGACCTAACCAACAAAATACTGGGGCCTTCTATAAGATCAACTCCCGGGACGTAGGCCTGGGTAGTATCTAGTATATTTATAATACCTACATTATCTTTAGGATCAGGCGTCCAACGGATGAGTGATGATCCTCCTGCGTCCAATCAATAAAAACCACGAATTTTAAAAAGCAAAAACTACTACCAACCCAAAACTATATGGGTTTTACATAAAAAAAAAACCACAAAATGGATCACTCACTGCTAGCCCCACATTTCTTAGTTTTCTTTATTTTTAATCCCAAAACTTTTAATTTTAGGGCTTGGAGTTAAATTAATCCCTGATGATGACGTCATCATCAACCAACAAAAAAAATTAATGGAAAAGATACCCCTACCATATATACGTTTTATGGTAACAAGATCTTTCAGAATCATATCATTCTGATTCTTTTTCTATCTCTAAATCAGTTGAAGCAGAGCAGAGCAGAGCCGTAGGTAGGGGTTTTTTTCTGCATTTTCTTCTTCTACTTATTCTATCAATTTGATATCGATTTCATTATCGATATTCCATCGATAACATGTAACAACTGTAACATATTCAAGTTCATCTTCTTTACAGTAATAGATTTTGTTTTTGAACCTTTTTTCTGCAACATTTGATCTTCTGCTTTTCTTTTTACTAATGATTTTCGCTAGTTAATGTTTCAATATCGAATTCATTCTCGATTTAGCCGTTTTCATTATCGTTTTCATTAATACATTATTTTTGATTTCGATTATTATGTGTTTACTTCATTTATTAGATTTTGATTTATATGTAGTTGTTCAGCTGATTTCAGTTTGTTCCAAAACTATTAAGGTAAGATTCGTTTATTATTGTTTGTATTTTGTTTTTGTTTTTGATCAATTTTGTTGTTTGTATTTTTCAGATCCGTGAAGAAGATCATCTGTGAAGTTTAATCTAAGCTTGATTTTCACTTTAATCAAGTTACTTCTGGTTAATATTTGTTCTATTATTTTATTTTTTGTTCATTTCTATGGATTGCATGTGTTGAATTCGAAATCAAGGTAATCATTTCTTTTTGTGTTTTTTTACGATTTTTTGGGAATGGATGTGTGGAATACCTTGTTTTTGGTGCTTTTTTTTTGTTTTGAGGAGATATTAATGTGTTATATACTCATTAGATTTGTTAAATTTATAATACGGAATGTGATATTACTTGTTGAGTATCTGCCACAGGCAGGGTAGTTGAGAAGACTTTGATTGCTTTTGGTGTTTTAGTGAGTAATAAAAATGAATGTGCATTTGTTACCTATGGATATCAATTGGCTAGCATTGAGAGGCATTTTGTCTTGTTATTTAAACTTGTCTCCATGAATATATCTCTCACGAGGGGGCATCGCCCCCTCATGAATTGCTTTAGTTTGCTTTTTTATTTCATAGAAGACTTGAATGAAGTGTTATCTCTTTTTATAATATTTGAATTCTGCAGGTTGTTCATTTTTTAGTCAGGATGCTATTTTCAGCATGTTAATCAACTGTTACACAAGGTTTTTTAGCATGTGTAATCAACAGTTACACTAGAATTTTTAGCATATGTAATTAACAGTTCCATTACGGTTTTAGCATGTGTAATAAACATTTACACAAGGTTTTTTAACATGCGTAATCAACAGTTACACACCAATTTTTGGGCATCATGATATTAAACACTGATAAAAAAAATTGATTTTCTTTTCCAGGTTGTTATGGATGTTGTTAGTTGTATTGTTGTTGTTCTTGAATTTTTGGATTTCATTATTATTCGTGTTGGTGTTGAAACTACACTTGATGATTTTTAGGATGAAGTTTGCAAGCAATGGAAACAGTTTACTCCACTTGGTATATGTTTTTTCTTCCGGGAAGCTGGGAAAGATCTCCCTGTTGACTGTGATTAATCACTTCAAGCACTGACCTCCCTTACACATATTAAGAAGAGCATAATTTTGATATTATTATGTATAATGTCAGTCGTGTTGCTTCATCTAGCTATAGGATTTCTTATGTTGTTACTTGTGATTTCAGTAATTTGCTGAGAAACTTTGAAGAAGTGGGAATGTATCTAGAGGACCGTAGTAAACGTGTTAAACCTCTACTATCTGATAGTTGACCTAAGGTCCTTGGCGAGGTTGGTCATGTGTTTGTTGATGGAATAAAGGAAGTTAGGATTGCTTACACAAAGTACCAAATTCAAACTGGTTTCAGCATGGTTGTTACACACAATGAACCTTCCAGGTTTTCGGCTAAGTGTGAAGTAAAAAAATATGGCTGGAAATTTCATGCAGCTTCTATCGATGAGAGGAACTAAATGTTTCAGATTAGTTTTTTTTTGCATTTAGTTTTAAATATATATGAAATATATTTTTGCTTTTTTTGTACTTGTGAGAATGTGTAACTTTGAATTACAAATGCTCTTTATAGCATGTATAACTTTAAATTACAGATGATGTTTATAGCATGTAAAACTGTGAATTACAGATTCTATAGTTGTTATATTTTTTTTGTCAGATTCTTTTAAAATTAATTTTTATTTCTTGTATGGAGTGTTTCAAGTTAGGACTTATAACCCTGAGCATACTTGTGGTGCTGGTGGGCGTAATTAAATCAAAAGTATTGTTGATGGTGAGTTTTTGACAAGGGAGAAAATCGTAATATTGCTTTTTCCCAGCTGCAGAAGCATGAAATAAATATATATAAAGTTCTGATTCGGCATCAGAATTATGGCACGTACTTCTGTCTCATATTCCGTAGAAGAATTGGAATGCATATTCATCTCATGCCTACATTAACCTGGAGCTCTTTTATATATGTATGCGCCTCCAAAGTTTCATGGCTTTACTCGGCTAAACCCTTGTTATTTCATGTGCGTCCATACAAACCATATTCATTAATCAGAACATGCTGATTATGCAAAATTATGAACATTCAGAGTGAGCTTTTATGCCATCCCTGAATGAAGACACTAATTAGATGCATACCATCCAAATACAGAGTCGTATCGAACATTGTCTCAAGTCGCAAACTTACATGGCTGAATTCCTTGAAAATGCTTTGTATGCACTACATAAAAGCAAGCATAATGACAACGCTAGATCTCATGCGATTGAGAATCCTAAGCAGGACACAGCCGCGCCAACAACACTAGAAAGTGCCAGCACTAACAGCGCATAAGCTATAACCATGGCATTGGAAAGTGCCAGCACCAGCGCCATCACGCTTCCAGCAGCAGCACCACGCTTTCAGCGCTAATAGCACTTACCTTGCAAGCGCTAGCGCCATCACTTTGCTAGCATGCGCCAGTGATAGACACATTTTAGTGTCTAATTTGCACCTTAATTTCTAGCGAG
>JAJJMC010010016.1:5892808-5952152 GCA_023531435.1 Papaver californicum | reverse complement strand
ACAAGTTCGAGAAACGATCACCTTATTTACCACTATTAAAATTACATCAGCCAGCTCCAACAACGCCTTGGCCATGCCCATGGAACTTGCCTGCGCTAGCATCTCGTCCATGGATATGGTGCATGCATGCCATAACCATGCCAAGACATGCCACGACCATTCTGCGTCAGTACAAACCTATTGGTGATGATATCTTATGACAAACTCCCAATTACTCATGTGCTTTGAGTCCATGACTCCACTAACTCCTACGAGAAATCAAAAGGTGTTACACGGGGGGGATTCTTCATGGGGTATTGGTTTGGTGGTTTATAGCAACATGCGGCATGGCAACACCCTATAATGGGAAAGTTACAAGTAGTGGTGACGGTTATAGCGGTTGAAGGGATGATGGAGTAATAGCCAATCTCCCCAAGCATGATAGGCGTGGCTACACCATTACCTCCACAATCTCCATATCTCCACCCATTCAATACCTCCACTAATTACGAGGAAAGAAGTGTATATCCCCAGCAACTATAAATAAACTACTTAGTCTATTCAGAAAAGGAACAAGCTTATCATTCTCACAAGCTCTGTTATTCTCCATAGTTCAACACCTTTACACACAATTCATCACCACTAATTTTCCTCAACTTTCTCTACTTCTCTCCCCTAAGATCAACCCATCTTCACTCCGTGTGACCAAAGCAGGACGGAACGGCTACTTTCGTGGGTTAGGCTTGTCCTGTACGATTTAGATATCCGAACCTAAAGAAAGTACCACGACGGTGCATTTGCCTAGGAGAAATTTTTTAGGTACTAACAATTGGCGACCACAGTGGGAGATCAACCTCTCGGTTACAAATTCAGTTCTTCAACTGTATGAAGAAAATGGTGGATCTTAGTTCTGGTTCATTAACTAACATCAATTCAGGTCCAACAACCAATCCTAATTCTGGTAACACCAGTGGTGGTACGTCAGAAACTATTCCTCAAAACACCGCCAATGGAAATACTAAGACTCCTCTTTCAAGTTATGATGCTGGAGACGCCATGGATAGCCAAGCACTACCAAGTCTCTCAGATCTGATGAAGAGACAGACATGACTATCACTCAGAAGGAAATACTCGCTCCTCTCAAGACTCGTACGCAACAACTACCTCTAGAGCAATACAAGTATCATATGGAGTAATCCAAAAACGCATCTAGATTTACTGGTGATGCTAACACCTCAAAGGTTCACGTCTAAGGAGATGAAGTAGTTCATTTCGTCCCTGATATGGGACCAGACAATAGTCAGTAACAAATTTCAACACCGGTGGAAATCTGGAAAGGCCTCTACAAAATCATGGAGAGAAAGGCCTATCTTCATTCCACCAGCACCAGCCTTCCTATCTACTGGAGATCTAGATAATTCCAAACTAAAGGAACCTCTCCATCTCTATGAGATGACCAAGCAATTAACAACAATCGTTTTTGCATAAAAAAAAAGAGGGGAGAAATTTTCATCAGTAACCAAGTCGATATACCAACTTCTCAGAAAGGGTCCTCACCTTTCTCAAGAATATCATGGACAAACCGACTACAAAACGAAGCCACCACCGGAGCCAACGCTCGTAATGCTACCAACATCAGCATATCCAGAATCAACATTCGACGCGTTGACGAGATGTGCATTCAAAGAAATCAACCAAGGATCCAGCGATCAAAATTCTTCACTTATAAAGGTCTGGAGAGACTATTACTATTTCGTGACCAGAAAGGTCCGCTACCACTTCATCAGCAACGACCCTGTGGCTCTAGAGAGACTGCGAATCTCCTGATGACTACGTACACTAATTCAGTATCAACAATCTCGAATGTCATTATCCGAATGAGGCCATAAATAAATTCTACGACTACTATAAACTTGCCTTGTTGGAAAGAACAAGGCATTCCAGAGAACAAATTCATGAAGACACCCCATGGGAGCAGACGTCTAGTCGACGACCAATACATCATTCTCAACCCAAGATCCAGCCTTATCCACGACACCGACTGAAAGACAAGCTCTGCTTTAGACTCCATACTCCGGCCAAAGCTTCACCACAACGACAACCACCACATCCGAATGTAACCCATACTAATCCATGTTTTACTTTCCCATGGAAGAAGTAATAGAGTTACCGGAAGTACGGATACGAGATGGTGATATCTTTTCCATGGTCAACGTCCACTGAACATATAAGATAGAACCACGTAAACCACACTTGGGGACTGAGGGTTTACATGATTTCCCCTCACTATCAAGAAACTCTCCGTCCCAGAAGAGACGGTCAAGAGTCATAACTTTGACGAGGTCCTCCACTATTCAAAGGCGCGACACAAGTATATCATCATCTCTTTCAAACTACATATATTTGGTAGGCGCATGCGACACCGTACAAGGCCAAGACGCATCCCAAGCCTACCCCGGAAAACAGAACTTCAACAACTAAAGAGAAGTGCGACTGGGGACTGCTCACCGCAACACATCCCCTACCAAAGTCAAAGATTCAGGAAATAACTCAAGAGACGCTGCCGAAAAAATATTCCTTGAAGACACTCGGGGAACCACGTTAGCAACATGAACCGTCTCACCTTTATATCTTTATTATTTACGTCTACGAAGGACTTCGTCCATATGATGCTCCAAACATCCCATCATCACATCCAGAAGAGTATAATAAGCTCATGTGTCTAAGTGTCAGGATAAGACACGACTTCATTCCATCAATGCTGATGAGTTCGAAAAATATCCAAGTTGTGGCTCAACAACCCAGACGCCAACGGAGGCTTCAACTTTAATTCAAGTTCTTGAATCTAGTCCTAGAGGCATGGACTCATGGTAATACCATCAAATCATCTTTAGTCTGGTAGAAGATCAAAGTAAGATACACTTGGGGACTGAAGGCTTCGTCGGTTTTAAAGATTCAATGCAGTCACCTCCTTCAACCACAACCATAAGATCAGACCAACAACGGTATTAGCAACAAAACTTTCCACTCACATCATCCTGACGAGGTAACAACCACATCTTATTTGGTTTACCTTCACACCTTCCATAGCATAACTTTTTCCCTTGTGGGAGGATAAATGCTAGGCTACCTCATCACAATGTCCATAGGAGTATGGAGTCGTAATACCCCTGAAGTAGACTCATAAGGTAGATACAACGTCATTCATCCAGGGGTGTCATGAACCCATTCAACATGTATCCCTATGTCTAGTGAATGAATACTTCTTGACTGTTTTACACTTGGGGACTTGATCTTGCTAAGAAGATCAATTCAAAACTATTTCAACCAACATGATCCTTAAAGCCAAGGCAGTGGAACCTGATGTCAGTGCTGAAGAAAGGAAGCATCAACAACAAAACCTTTCTACATCAGAACCCCCCATATAGCTCGTAAGCTTTCTCTTCTTACCTGATCACTCTTAGAGTGGGTACTTCACCTTTGTTGCTGATACTAGCTTCAATCACACTGATCAACTATTAAAGACACGTTGAATTTAGAATTCTCAAGGTGATGCCGGCAATTTCGCTCATTCTTCAAGCAAGCCCTAACAGACAGTACCCGTGGTCATGATATTCATCTCAGTTATCACTGGTAACGAGGCAGTCACAAACATCTCCAACACACAATGAATACTCAACAGGCATGACCACTTCAGACTCATGCTTCTTCTGACAACATATGGAATATGGGATTACAAGTTGTTGTCAAGAATTCAGTAACAATATCATGCCTTGCTTCCATCCTCTTGACTTGATCCATACTGGTGATCCGCCTACCTTATCAACAATTCATCTCGCTTCTTCAACAGTCTTCTCTAGAAACATGTCTATGATGAGTCAACATCATGCACGAGCCATAAATTTTCTAAGATGTGTAAGAAACTCCAAACCATGAGGCCTTCACCGTTTTTTATGAGGTCGTCAACCATGAAGTCTATCACGAGGTCGTCATCCATGAAGTCATCCATGGGACCACTTGCCATGAAGTCTTAACCTCCACTGAGATCCTTACTTATTTCTCAAAGCATCACATACTCTCGGAATATCTTAAGAAGCCACATCCTCACGGCATCAACATTTACCATCACGAGCTCTTTTATTCGTTGTTGTTTTTCCTACTATTACATCTGCATCCCATAAACTCGGAAATCAGCAACAATCGGTGAAGAACGGGATAACGCATCCTTCACGAGAAGTGTTCATTTATGTCTCTGCTACGACATACTAAAAGAGCGCGTCAATCGAATTTACGGGCTAAGAGATGTGACTCTTTCCCTAAAGTCTACGGAGTCTAAAAATTTGCACGGGATTATAAATTACAAATGTGCACGCATGGTGGACTGGCCATACAAGATCTGAATTAGGTGATTCTTTTTGCATTTGATAGCTTAATCTCTTAGCTTCAAAAGTTGGGGTCAAATGTCAGAAATGGACATCGTATGAAAATTTTAAGGCTCCTGGAGCGAATGGTGCACAAACTAGGGTCTCCCTATGGGATTCAATAAAATCGGCCCAGAGAGACCTCGTCTACCTACAGGTCCACATCTACTCGACGAGACATCCACCTTGGATTTACGTCAGCTCCTAAGATATTTCACAATATTAGAAGACGTCACCAACTTCATGTCATCATTGCTTCGCTGCTGCGACCCTTGTCGTATCAACTTCTGGTACTGTTGCTGCGAATCCGGTTACTCAGTACTCCTCTTAATACAAGACAAAGTCGACGCATCTTCTGTACTTTAAGACTTGATGCGCTAGAATCTACAATAAAAATATTGGAGCCCACTGCCAGCCTTATCCACAACTTCAGTCTATCATCAACTCCTCATAATGCCTTCTACTATTTTCAATCTCGCTACCACGGGTTACAACTTCAGGATTCATCTATGGATGTCCATCTCATGTCTATGCTGACTTTATCACTAGCACTTAACACTGCGTAATCAAATCTTAAACCTTCGAGTCTGCTACTTACCCACAAGAGAATCTAAGTTTGCGCCAAGGAAATTGCATAGAGAAGCTAAAGCTAAGTAACTACTCTTGAACTGAGTTTCAAATTTTTAATATTTTCTGTCTTACTGTCACCATCTAGTAATTACCACGAAACACATTATCGTTCCGCGTTAAGCAGAGGACTTAATGTTGATGGTGAGTTTTTGACAAGGGAGAAAATCGTAAAATTTCTTTTGCCCAGCTGCAGAAGCATGAAATAAATATGTATAAATTTCTGACTCGGCATCAGAATTATGGTACGTACTTGTGTCTTATATTCCGCAAGAGTTGGGAATGCGTATTCAACTCATGGATACATTAATCTTGTAGCTCTTTTATATATGTATGCGCCTCCAAAATTTAAGGGTTTTTACCCTCGTTATTTCATGTGTGTCCATACAAACCATCTGCATTAATCAGAACACGCTGATTATGCAAAATTATGAACATTTGGAGTGAGCTTCTATGTCATCCTAAATGAAGACACTAATTAGATGCATACCATATAAATACAGAGTCGCATCGAATATTGTCTCAAGTCGTAAACTTCCATGGTTGAATTCCTTGAAAATGTTATCTATGCACTACATAAAAGCCAAGCATAATGACAATGCTAGATCGCATGCGATTGAGAAGCCTAAGCAGGCCACAATTGATAGACACATTTTTTTTATCTGATTTGTCTCATTCTTTATATTGATAATGCTGGATTGTGTACTAATTGTGTTATTTTATGTATTTATAGGTATATTTGGGAGATAAATAATTATGGAAAAATCGACTTGAAAAGTTATAAAGGCACCCACTAAATTGATAAAGGCACCCATAAGAAGTTATAAAGGCATCCAGGATTTTTATAAAGGCAACTAATCTTTTGAATTCAAATGAAATTGTGGCGGGAAATTTTTTCTTCTCAATCTGTGAGAATCTGTTGTGAGAGTTGGAATATATTTTGGCAATACTTTGTTCGGTCTTCACTAATAACAGTCTTAATAGGTTTGGAAACTCGAGAATATCCAAAATCTCGTGATTAAGTGAGTAGTATCAGGAAAGAAATTATCGGGTAATAAAGAAGATAAAACTGGATATATTTTCTCGTGACCAAGAGCAAAGGCAGGATATATTTTCGAGTTGTGCTAAGGAAATAGAATGAAAAGAAGATCACCAATCATCAAGGGTTGTTCGAAGAGAAAGGAAGTTTTCTCAATCTGCCAATATTTTTATCATTAATGGAGAAGATTTTTGGGAGATTAATGAGTCGGGTGTTGTTCTACTATAAATAAGAACCTTCTAGAGAGTTTAGAGGGGGGGGGGGTCTAGAGAGTCCAGAATCGCAAATCAAGAATTCCAGAAATCTGCTCGTGATCATGATGAAGAAGATGAAGAAAACGTTGCGATAGGGTTTAAGATTTCGTGGCGAAAAGGTTGAAGATTCTGTTGCTAAAGCTTTTAACTTTGCAACGTATATCTTCTTTTGCAATGTTTATCTTCAGGAAACAAATATGCCTCTGTAACATTGAGTCTGTAACGTTTATAAACGTTGCAAACTCACTGTTTTCATTATTTTTACTCTTTTTCATTATTTTCAAACACTTTGAGCTATGTACCAAACTTTTGAGGGTGTTTTGAGCAAGATGAGCTAAACCCCATATGCTGAGGTGACGGAGGAAGCCATTGTTTCAATAAAAGTGGTATATTTATATTTTAATTAATTTTTACGAATTCTTTTATGATTATTTGCCTTGGTTGAAATTTGATTTAATGATTTTTGTAAAGCAGTTGTGATTTCGTTAGATGGGTATGCTTTGGCCTAGGTTTTATATGTTCCATGCTTTTGTAATACAATTGTTATTTTGAAAATCTACTTGTTGCAACATTTTAGAATCAAATTAAACGTAAGAATTGCATGAATATTGATTAGATTGAATCATTTTAATTGGTTAATGGTGAAATCCATAACCTCAGTATTTGTGAATATTATTTTTATCTTTTGTGCATATTTTTAGTTTAAAAATTAGTTTATTAAAATCTAAAATCAGTCTTCACAAGTTCGAGCGAACGATAGCTTTTCTTATCACTATTTACAAAACCATCAATTTTTGGCGGTGTCGACGCGGACTTGTTTTTAGAAAAAAAAATTAGATTTTTTTAAGTTAATTAGTTTAGTTATATTTTTATTTTATTTTTTATTTTTATTTGTTCTATTTTACGTTTTTGGGTATTTTCTTTGTATTACAGGTGTTGGATCAAAAAGAAATCGGAGTTAATGATTATATTGATCGATTAAAGACTTGGAGTCAAAGAAAAATCGAAAAGAACGAAAAAAGAAGACAAGATTTTTTTTAGTTAATTTTTTAAATTTTTTTTAGGTTTTTTATTTTGCTTTGTAGAAAACTGTATTAGGAAATTCTTATTATTTTTGTAATTATTTTAGGTATTTTAATATTTTTCTTATTTTTGGACTTTAGACTTTGAACTTTTGAAATTTATTATTAATTTTTAAACCCTACGGAAGGGTATTTAAATATAAACTGCAACAGGGAAGGACGACAATTACGAAATTGTCTCGGCCCCTCGGGTTCGTACACTGACACAGGAGTTGGTGGCCCGAGTCGACTTCAACGGTTCATCGCACGTCTGGTACGGGAGGTAAGACTCGAACAACCCACGAATCCCCTGCAAGTGGGTTTATTGTATTCCTTCGTATGCATATATGTTGAGGAACTGAATACGAATTTATTTTCTAGTAAAGGGCAAGGACTGGCCATATAAGATAAGGACTCGGATTTCATCATCGTTTCCTTCTTGCCCGCCTTAGGAACACGTTACCAACGTGAACCTAAGCCTAAGATTTGACTAGAAAGAGACCTATAGGGTAACGAGCTTATTGGAAAATCATTCAAAATGATTTTATTGGTTACTTTGTTATCATAACTTAAAGTTCAGGATGATTATTTTAAGTTGATTAGAGCCGCCTTGTAACCCAAGCAAAAGTTGCCAAAGAGACAGGGTTATCAAAGCTCCTTAAAGCTTATCATGTTTCTATTCGACTTAATCTAATTCAGATCGTTCCAAGAGATTTGTTAAAACTGTAACTAGTTGCCATTTGGAAGAATAGAAGTTGGTCTAGAAACAATCTAAGTGGAGCCATCATGCTTTTTGTTTGCTATATTCAGTAGGTTTGATTGGTTGAGTCGGCCTTGTTTGTGTATGTTTAGAACTCCTTCCTGTTAGGATTTATTTTCTTAGATTTTTTGTAAATATATTAGGAAGTTTTTAGAAAATGTCGAACTGGTATTATGAGGACCAATACAATGAATATCCGACTGAATTTCAAAATAGACATTATTCGTACTATCAACATGGTGTGGATATTAGTCGGGTGCTGATACCAAGGTGATCCCAATTACTATTCATACATACACTCGTCTTATGAACATGAAAATGTGTAAAATTCGAGTTCTTTGACTTGGAGAGATGCCTAAAGCATGTGCAATATAGTACTTATAATGAACCTATTATGCATCTAGAAGAATCACACGATCAGTTATGACCTAGCAACCTTTATGATCTAGTTGTTTCTATAGAGAATT
This sequence comes from Papaver californicum, assembly GCA_023531435.1. Taxonomy (NCBI): domain Eukaryota; kingdom Viridiplantae; phylum Streptophyta; class Magnoliopsida; order Ranunculales; family Papaveraceae; genus Papaver; species Papaver californicum. Next base: position 5,943,544 of record JAJJMC010010016.1, on the reverse strand, counting down.
TCGTCAAGGAGTTGACTGAGGACACAAAGCATATGACTGAGGATACAAGAAGAATCATAAAGCAGATGACTGAGGATAGAAATAGATTCGTATTAAGTGTGAACGAAAGTTCTGCAAAAAATAATATTGCTCAAAATGATCTTAGTTTTCCAATATATTGATACCCTTGATAATTATTCACCTAGTCAAGAGGACGAGGTTAGAATAGAAGACACTATTTATTTAGATAAGGTTCAATCATCTTCATATTATTATGATGAGGAAATTGAAATCCGTAGTCATAATGATGAGGAAATTCTCACAACAATTGAGTTTCACGATAATAATGATGTCTCTAGTTCCGATCCTAATAATATTAATGATTATTCACCTATTCAAGAGGAAAGGGATTTAACTAGAGATATCATTGTTATAAACGGTGAAAAATTTTCTCATTATTATGAAGACGACGATGGTTTAGAGGAACGAGTCTATTCTGAGACTAGTGTTTTAGAGTCCAACGATTCAGGGACAACAGTCTCAAACGAAGAAGATAAACTCGTAGAAATCGTAAATGTGAGTGAGACTGCACCACCTGATTATAACTTAGAAGAAGCAATTGACCATTTTCAGGAATCTGATGATCTAAAAATTAGGGAAATTGTGATTAGTCTATCTAGAGACACCCAAAATTCTAAGTTTGGGGGTGATTATCATTCTCCATGTGCTTTACCTTTAACTCTTTTAAAAGTCTCTCACTTGGGACTTAACATATGCACCTCTACCATTTTCCAAGATCATCTTCAAACTAGATTCTCTGAGCCTGTTGATGTCCAGAAAGAAGTTCAGTTGTTAGAAACCCATCCTCTAGTCGATGTGGTTTACCTAGGAAATAATACCAAGATTGACTTTGTTTTCCCACCAAAACATTTTCTTCCATATGTGGGAACGTTTGAATTTCAAATGTGTTAGTTATTAAGTTTTGAGACTAAGCCTAATTACTTTAGGAAATTAGAATCGACACATTTGCTTAAGAATGACCACCATTTTAAGAGTAGTCAACTGTGTGGGTCAAACCTGATTGACTTTGAGGATCTACAAATTTTCAGGTTATTATTATATGCCTTAAATTTATTATTTGAGTTTTTCCAGACTCTAGAACCTGATCCTCCAGATCCTTCCTATGAGGAAATTCAGCCTAAGCAGATTTATCTAGACCCTTTCATAGAGCCTGAACCTGAACCTCAACTAGATGTAGTTGTCATAAACAAAACACTAGATAGGGATAAGGTTGTACTCGTTTTGTTCACTTTCTGGGCCTGCTGTAATTTTCTTCTATTTTGGATAGTATTGTTTTATTCAGAAGACCCACAGTTGTTCCGACTATTGCTTTATGATTTTATGAGGTGACTAATTCTGTCTTAGTATGGCTGAAGACTTTAAATTTAGCACTTCTTGGGAGGTAACCCATGCTCGTGCGACACGGTAATATCTTTCCTTAACTTTTTTCCTTCGATTGGTAATAGTTTCTCATTGTTCATGCTTTTAATAATATCTTTAGAACATTGATGACAATGTTAGATTTAAGTTTGGGGATAAGGGAGAAACTTTAAGTGAAGTATGAAACTCCAAAGTCTAGAAACTTGTGAACAATTCAGGATGATACTAACCATTCTAGGTAGACGGAAACTTAGCTCTTTTTCTATAGGAATTGGTGTGCGCAGCTAAATGGTCTATTCGTAAAAAGATTCCTAGCTCAGGTGTTATAAATAACACGATAGTTGTCACCATATCTCGGAGTCTATCTCGACCATATCACCTACTGTTTTTATTTTTGCAATTTTTGTGTTTCTCTAAGTGATTTGGTGGGGCACCAATATCGAATTGTTATCGCTGTCAGGATGAAGTTGAGTGTTTGAGATCAAGCCCTATTATTGTATTATTTAGAGCATTATTTGATACAAAAAAATTTAAAAAAAAATTAATAAAATAATAATAATTGAGTATTGACACTTTGATAGCAATATGTGTGTGTTCTCACTGTCTCCGTCGCCTAAGCAAGCGTGGAATGCAGGATCCATGGGAACTATCATGTAATCTGCTTAAAAGGACCATCCGCTTAGATTCAAAAGATCTAATCATGTTGCCAGTATAAAGATAATTGTTTTATTTTCAATAAATTATCCGTTGGGGCTCTTGTATATACCAGCAGAGTCGATATTAGTATAAGGATTAAGACTAGTGGGAGCGTATCTCAATCCATTAGGGTTCATTCTGGCAGTGACCTTCAGACAGATATGGGAAACACCGTTCACCTTAGTCAATATGCGCGAACTTCATTGTGTCCACATCCATCTTCTAAATCTTTCCATGTGATTGAACTTTGATAGATTCTGAGTATCGTGGTTGAACGACTATCTAAGTAGAGTTTTGAATTCTTTTATGAATTTTAGTACGCTGAATGAAAACTCGTGTGCAACAATTGGACTCATATAGGGTAATGATTCCCATGGCCGAAGAATTTAGTATGCCAACTAAATAGCTTGTTTAGTGTTTACCCTCAATCGTTCACAGGTAGCTAGAATTTGGAGTAAAAGGTTTTGTGGGTACACCTCTTGTAAACCCTCACGAGACAAAACTCGTCCGATAGGGACACCTATGGGTTCAAAGGCTTATTACATATGCTAAACGTAGTCGTGATTCCTGTGAAAGTGAGTTAGGATCGATTTTCATTAGAATTACTCGAGGACTAGCAAATAATAAGTTTGGCGGTATTTGATAGACACATTTTTGTGTCTGATTTGTCTCAATTCTTTATATTGATAGTGCTCGATTGTGTATTAATTGTGTTATTTTATGTATTTATAGGTATATTTGGGAAATAATTATTTATCGGAAAATCGGCTCGAAAAGTTATAAAGGCAACCACTAAATTGATAAAGGCACCCATAAGAAGTTATAAAGGCACCCGGGATTTTTATAAAGGCACCCAATCTTTTGAATTCAAATGAAATTGTGGCAGGAAATTTTTTCTTCTCAATCTGTGAGAATCTGTTGTGAGAGTTGGAATATATTTTGGCAATATTTTGTTCGGTCTTCACTAATAACAGTCTTAATAGGTTTGGAAACTCGAGAATATTCAAAATCTCGTGATTAAGTGAGTAGCATCAGGAAAGAAATTATAGGGTAACAAAGAAGATAAAACTGGATATATTTTCTCGTGACCAAGAGAAAAGGCAGGATATATTTTCGAGTTGTGCTAAGGAAATAGAATGAAAAGAAGATCACCAATCATCAAGGGTTGTTCGAAGAGAAAGGAAGTTTTCTCAATCTGCCAATATTTTTATCATTAATGGAGAAGATTTTTGGGAGATTAATGAGTCGGGTGTTGTTCTACTATAAATAAGAACCTTCCAGAGAGTTTAGAGGGGGGGTCTGGAGAGTCCAGAATCGCAAATCAAGAATTCCAGAAATCTGCTCGTGATCATGATGAAAAAGATGAAGAAAACGTTGCGATAGGGTTTAAGATTTCGTGGCGAAAAGGTTGAAGATTCTGTTGCTAAAGCTTTTAACTTTGCAACGGATATCTTCTTTTGCAATGTTTATCTTCAGGAAACAATTATCCCTTCGTAACATTGAGTCTGTAACGTTTATAAACGTTGCAAACTCACTGTTTTCATTATTTTTACTCTTTTTCATTATTTTCAAACACTTTGAGCTATGTACCAAACTTTTGAGGGTGTTTTGAGCAAGATGAGCTAAACCCCATATGCTGAGGTGACGGAGGAAGCCATTTTTTCAATAAAAGTGGTATATTTATATTTTAATTAATTTTTACAAATTCTTTTATGATTATTTGCCTTGGTTGAAATTTGATTTAATGATTTTTGTAAAGCAGTTGTGATTTCGTTAGATGGTACATGCTTTGGCCTAGGTTTTATATGTTCCATGCTTTTGTAATACAATTTTTATTTTGAAAATCTACTTGTTGCAACATTTTAGAATCAAATTATACGTAAGAATTGCATGAATATTGATTAGATTGAATCACTTTAATTGGTTAATGGTGAAATCCATAACCTCAGTATTTGTGAGTATTATTTTTATCTTTTTTGCATATTTTTAGTTTAAAAATTATTTTATTAAAATCTAAAATCAGTCTTCACAAGTTCGAGCGAACGATAACTTTCCTTACCACTATTTACAAAACCGTCAACAACCGTGCCGACGACACTGGAAAGTGCCAGCGCTAGCAGCGCATATGCCATGACCACGGCACTGGAAAGTGACAGCGCCATCACGCTACCAGCAACAACATCTCGCTGGCAGCGCTAGAAGCACTTACCTTGCCTATCACCTCGCCAGCGCCATCTCCATCACTTCGCTAGCATGCGCCAACGCTAGCAACGTCTTGGTTATTCCCATGGAACTTGCTTGCACTAGCATCTCATCCACGGCTCTAGTGCATGCATGTCGCAACCATGCCAAGATATGCCATGACCATGCTGCGTCAGTACAAACCTATTGGTGATGCTATCTTACGACAAACTCCTAATTACTCATGTGCTTTGAGTCCATGACTCCACTAACTCCTACGAGAAATCAAAACGTGTTACACGGGAGGATTTTACATGGGGTATTGATCTTGTGGTTTATAGAAACATGTGGTGTGGTAACACCCCATGATGGGAAAGCTACAAGTAGTGGTGACGGTTATACCGGTTGAAGGGATGATCGGGTAATGGACTAGAAATTTCCAGAAACTTCACAAGCATGACAGGCGTGGCTACACCATTACCTCCACAATCTCTATCTCTCCACCCCTTCAATACCTTCACTACTTACGAGGAAAGAAGTGTGTATCACCGATGACTATAAATAGACTATTTAGTCTACAGAAAAGGAACAATCTTATCATTTTCACAAGCTCTGTTATTCTCCATAGTTCAACACCTTTACACATAATTCATCACCACTGATTTCTGCAACTTTCTATGCTTCCCTCCCCTAAGATCAATCCATTTTCTCTCCTTGTGACTGAAGCAGGACGTAACGGCTACTTTCATAGTTTATGCTTGTCATGTACGATTTTGATCACCAAACCTAAAGAAAGTACCACAGCGGTGCATTTGTTTTGCATAAGAGCAATTTTTTAGGTACTAACAATATTCAACAAGCTTCATTTCTAGTTTGATTGAAGAATAAGTTAGGAAGAATCCTCATAAGCCACCGAAACAAATTGCTACTGATTTCAAAACCAACTACAGAATTACTATGGAATACTATCAAGCCTACAATGGTAAAGAAAGAGTTTACAATACCATTTATGGTGATAATGTGAAGTCATACTCGCACTTGGTGTGGTATATTGGTGCTATAAGGAAGACACATGAAAGTAGTTTGATAGATTTTTCAATATGATCCTGTAAATAAACACTTTGAACGGCTTTTTATCTCATTTGGCGCATACATCAAAGGATACCAGTTTTGTTGGACATTGGTTTACTTGGATGGTAATTTTCTTACTGGGGATTCAGAAGTTGTTTGCTTGCTGCTACTGGGATCAATGGTGATCAAGGTAAGTTACGGTCTTAAACTAAGTCTTCATTTTTGCTGTTTTTTTAGAAGAATGTGTGACTAGTTATAAATATTTTAGGGAGGATGTTTAACTGACAGGTACACATGTTTTTTTACATAAGGATGTGTAACTGACAGGTCTACATAGTCTATTTTTTTGTTTTTTCCTCTTTGTGTAACTTTTGACTACATATTTTTTTATTGCATGTGTAACTTATAATTACATAAGTACAATTGCATGTGTAACTTTTTATTACATTTAGTCTTTTTTTTTCTTATTCCTATTTTGTAATATTTTTTTTTTCCATTTTGTACACATGTAGGTTTTTATCCACTTGTTATGGTACTAGTTCCTGGTGAGGATAACAACAACTGGAGTGGTTTTTAAGAAATTTTAAGAAAGTTGTTGATGGGAGGCCAATCACCTTCCTTAAGGACCGTGGCGAATGACTTAAGCGTGGTGTTCCACTTGTCTTTCCAGACTCATACCATAGCTACTTCTACAACCATCTAAAGATGAATCTTCCCATCACTTCAGCTGATGCTAGGTACACTCTTGTTGCTGATCTTTTCCAAGAAGCGACATATGCCCTTTCTTCTGAAAAACATGCCGAGGCGATAAAGAAAATTAGGGATTTGCATTGTGAGTGGGTTTATGACTACATAAAAGAGATCCCACCTGATAAATATTCCAATTCCTATTTCAAAGGATGTCGGTGTGGACGCACAACTAGTTCTCTTGTTGAATCATTCAATAGCTGGATTAGGGTTCACAACAAGATGTCTGCATCTGCTCTTTTGGATCAAGTTAGTAACATGCTTGCTGGGTTTTTTTGTTTTGTTTTTGTACTTGTGAGCATGTGTAGCTTTGAATTTTATAGATGATTTTTATAGCATATATGACTTTAAGTTACAGATTTTGTTTATAGCTTGTGTAACTTAATTACAACTACGTATTTTTACAGTTTTTGTTTTGTGTCAGATTGTTTTTTATTGATTTTTTATTTCTTGTTTGAAATCTTTCAGGTTAGTAGATTTATTTATGTTTTTTTTATTTTGTTTCTTTTTTTTTCCGCTTAGTACATTCTATATTTTTAACTTTGTTACATGCTAAGTTTAATTTTTTTGTAAGGTTAGGATGAAAGTAATGGTAATGAATGCAGATCATCTTGAGTATGGTGCTAAGATGATAACTCCACTAACCCCAAAGTATGAGAAAAAGCTTAAGTAACTTCAAGATGAAGGTTTGGCTTGGGAAGTGTTGGTGGCTAGTTTTACTATATATGAAGTTTTTAGCGAAATGACCCATAGAGTGGACCTTGAGCACTGGACTTGCACATGTCAGAGGTATGATATTTTTTGTGTGTTTTTTTATACATGCAACATTTATAGCATCCAGTCACACAATATACGTGAATTTACACATGATATATATCTTATGCAATATATGGGTACACACCTCTATTTTTTTGCATGTGTAAACAATTAGTACATAAGGTATATGATTTTTTTGTGTGTGTTTATGTTTACATGTTTCTTTTTTGAAGGTGGCGCGTATACGGTTTCCCTTGTACTTATGCTCTTGCAGCCATACGAAAGACTAAACGTCAAGCTATTGAATTCATTGTACCTTATTTCACAAGAGAATACCATAGGAATATTTATACGCATGTCATCCATATGATCCCCAACTACAATATGCCTGATTTTATGGATGAAGATGACACTATTAATCCACCTATTGTGAGGAAACAGGCAGGCAGACCCCCGAGGAAAAGGATTGAAAGTATTGGTGTGAGGAAGCCAAAGAGGAAGGTTCGTTGTAGCAATTGAAGTGAAGAGGGTCATAATCGGGCAGGTTGTAGGAAGTATTCGAAGTATACATCTCCTTAGTCTTTTTTTATAACTTTAAACAAAAATGTTAAGCATTCCAAGGTTGTAAGAAACGTTTTTATCAATGACTTTGATAGTGATTTGATGTTTGAATTATTTTTTCAGGATTATTTGTTGTTTTTATAAGGATTATAATTAGAGCAGTGGTGTTTCTAATTTTTTGTGTGATTCTGCAAGTTTTTGTTTTTTTGTGTGATTTAGCATCGGCATGTGTAACTTCAGGTTGCACGAGCTAATTTGAGCATGTGTAACTTAAGGCTACATAAACTATTAGCATGTGTAACTTACAGTTAGATAAGCATATTACTTGGGTTCTGAAAAACTATTTAACATGCCTTTTTAATACTTGTGAAAACATGTGTAACTTCAGGTTACCCACGATAATTTGAACATGTGTAAGTTCGGATTACACAAGCAGAATACATATGTAACTTCAGGTTCCACATGCAAAATTCATGTGTAACTTCAGATTACATAAGCAAAATACACACTGATAAAGGGTTTCAGGGTAAACCTTGTTCCCTGGTTCAGAAGATAATAACAAAAATACAAAAAAGAACATAAGATAATTAGAACAAGATAATACTACTTTATAAAAACAAAACAAACAATAACTAGTATCTAACATAAGACATGTTTAAGAGACTGATAATATCTAATGAAATATGTATAATACTGCTTAATCATCACTGTCTAATGGTGATACATCCTCCAAAGAGTGTGAATCCACCAGAATCTTGTAAATCATTCTTCCTCTCATGCGATGTACTTTGACAATTATTGTATCCTCCTACGGCTTATGTATTTTTTTTTGTAAAGCATGCTGCATTTTTCATTCTCCATTTCATGTAGCAACATACAAAAAGTAAAAAATCACTGTAAGAACCTTGTGTTTTTGTGTGTGTGTGCGTGGGGGGGGGGGGGGGTACAAGAACCTTGTTTTTCACCTGAAACCATAGTACATCAGACATGGTTTTGCTTAGTTTTTTTGTGTATTTCTTTGTTTGGCACAGATTTGAGGTCCTTACTGCGAGACTAATGATGAATTCATGTAATGCCATGTTTTTTCCCTGAAATCATATTCCAGCAGGGTGAAATGTCTCTTGTTGTTACACATCGGTGCAAACAGCTTAACTGTCGAGTCAGCATATGCTTCAACAATTCTTGGCATCCAAAAGGTGGTTACATCTTGAGGAGATTTCTCATACGTTGACTGTAAAACAATTTTCAAAGTTATTATTGTCTTATTTAAATTTATTTTATTTTTATATCTAAGTTTTTTTACCAAGTTTTTTCTTTTTTAGCACTTACTTGTGTTTGTATCGAGAGGAATACTGTTTTTTCGTACTTTTCTGGGTTGTTATTCATCTTGTTGGATAATTTATAGGTGTAGTGATCGATGAATTCACCATCCAGGTACACATCCTTTGTTATCTCCAGCATTAGGTCTCCAGTGATAGTAACATATGGGCTGCCATCCTTGTTCATCAGTGACCATATAAGTTCTCTGCATCAGGAATAGATATAAATTACCAATAAGAATTCGCAGTAAGAATTTATTTTTTGAAAGTAAATTATAAAGTATATTTTTGTACTTACCCTTTTGAGTGTTTGTTGAATTAATGAGTAACAACTTGTTTTTTTCTTGCTTACCAAGTTGTTTACTATCCTTGAATATTTAATAAGCTCACCCATTTTCTCTTCTCCATCTTTAACATTTTTGTTGTTCTTCCTTCTTTCAAATATTATGATGTTACCTTCCCCAAGATTTCTCTTTCTTTGTTTTACGCCTCTTTCAATGGTTTCCATTTGGTTTTCATTCTTCTCATGTTCTTTAATAGGTGGTGGTGGAATAGGGTTATCAATACCAAGGCTCCATGTTGGCTGACTATCATGCTTATTTTGTATTGTGTAACAATAAAAGAAAACCAATATCAGCTCATGTTTTGATTTTTTTTAAAGCATGGGTAATATGTAGTTACATATGCTTTTGTAACTTGTGTAATATTCAGTTACACATGCATTATAAATAAAAACAAAATATTAGATATAAAAAATAAATAAAAAAGATGGATGAATTTAATGGTTTCAAAAGTGCTTACTAGTGAAGCTAGTTTTTGGATTGTTTTTTTTCTGCATCACCATCTTCAACATTTCCCTCATTTAGGTTTATTGTATCTAGAACTTCTCTTAGTGTGGCATCTACACCTGAAATTGGAAACTCAGTCCCCATTTTGACCATCTTGTACAATTTTGGGTTGTCGCTTTGAGTCGATTGAGTAGTTTCTGGTAGTTAACACATGCATATACAAGGTTTAATCAGAATTCATACTTTTTTCATCATACAAGGATATTATTCGTATTCTGAATTTACACATGCATATATCATGTGTAGGGCTTTCAATATACATCCGAATTCCGAAATCCGTTTTCGACAATCCGATATCTTATAGGATTTTATCCGATTTATCGGATTTCGGATTCCGGAATCGGAATTACTATCGGATTTTACCTCCTTAGCCTAACGGAACCGGATTAGGCAATATCCGGGAGGTTAATGTCCGACATCCGATAACCCAGGGGTGTACTTGTAATTTCCTACCCCTAAGTTAAAATGACTTCTTAGGTGTTGATTTATTAAAGAGGATCAAAAAATGCTTACACTCTTAAGTTTTTCTTCATCAGGTGTTTCTAGGGTTTCCATGACTGAAATGTTGAGCTCAGAGAGGGGGATACCAGTTTTTCTCAGGGACAAACTGAAGCAAGTGAAGAAAGAATCATCAACTTCAGGTAAGAAGAATCGAAGAGAAGGAAGCCCACAAGGATACAAAAACCCTTGATAAGAAATTCTATTTTTAATTTCTTCTTCATCATCGATTTCTGGTGAATAAATCCTATTATTATTATTGTTTTGAAATTTCTGAAAAGATTTGGAGTGATTTCATTTCTAGTCTGAGTTAATAATAGTTTCTGAGATTGATGATTCAGAATGGGTTTCTGAGGATGATTCAGGAATTGCTTGACAAGTGAAGTAGTAGCCCGAGCTAGGGTTCGAGTCGACATTTTTTTGGATTGAAAAACCTAAATATTTCTGATTATATATATACTCAACTCTCTTGTTTCCAGCAAACGAGTGCAAGGTGGTGAGGCTATCAATTGCAAAAGTGCTTACTGTGATATCTCAGAAGCAAAAGTCTGCACTTAGAGACGCATACAAGAACAAGAAGTTTTTGTCTTTGGATCTTAGGCCAAAGAAGACTCGTGCTATCAGGAGACGCCTGACTAAACATCAGGTACTTATTGTTACTTTGCTTTACTGTCTATTAACCTATCTTTTTATATGCAAATTATAGTATAGGAATTTAATTATCAATCAAATGAGTGCTAGCTAGCTATTCTTTAAAAGACTAGCATGTTGTTATCCCTCATCATGCAGTTGTGGTTCCTTGTGTGTGAGACCTACATTCAGTGGGTAGGTGGAGATGAATGATTCTGCTACCCTTTCAACGAGTAGCCTGCTAGCATTCCTCTTTCAATAAATTGGATATAACATTTAATTAGGAAGAGAGGGTTAATTATGTTAAGACATGACTGAATGCTATTATAATGATTGACTTGGCGAAAAGATGAGAATGTGGTAGAGTTTGTACTGATTATGGAAATTAGATCTTTGCTTTATGTGATGTATGCAAATGGTAACCCAAGTAACTTCATGGGCAGCAAACATCTTCTCTCTATTCAGTGATTATAAAATGTGTCAAATTGATATCATTGAAACAAGTAGAGAGTTACTTTGACAAGAGTGTGCCTGAATTTTGATCCATGAGTGTCTTGTGTTTGTTGATCTTAGGAAAATATATTGTCAGAACTAGAGTTGCAATATCAAATTCCAATTTCTTTTTTGTTGTTATTTGCAGAGAAGTATGGCGATTCCTAAAAAGGACGACGAAGGAGGTTCTGAAGCACTAAAAGAATTGAAATCAGTAGATCCTCCATTATTTCTATCACCATCTCCAATTCTATCTCAAGCAACTCGATTAGCTTCACAATACTTATACCCTTCTCTTCATCCATTTTCCCCTAAATCTCCTTTTCAAAACTTACTTGTTAAAGGATTTGATGCTGAACAAATATGGCAACAAATTGATACTCAATCAAATCACTTGTTATTGAATCTTAAACGAGAATTAAAGCATTTTGAGAAAAACCCAAATGAAATTTCTAAGGGTTTTAATAATTACAAGTACACCCCTAAGAAGTCATTTTAACTTTGTTTGTTTTTTTTTTTTACCCAGAATTCGGGTTTTATCGGAAAAATCCGAACTTCCGATAAGTTAACCTTAACCTTATCGGATTGGGTTTTTTAGAATCCGTCGGATTTTATCGGATTTCGGAATTCCGATAACCCTTAACCTTAACCTTATCGGTATTGTCAAAATCCGACGGATTTGTGTCCGTTGACAGCCCTAATCATGGGTAACCAGAAGTTACACAAGCACATACGATGTGTAATCAAAAGTTACACTTGCATTTTACACAGCAAGAGTAATGAAGAAAATAAAATATTTAGAAGTTATAGAAGCACAAGTTTAAGAAAAATAGAAGAAATGAAAATATCTGTCGAAAGATAGTTACCTTAAAAGCTATATTTTGGATTGTTTGTTTCTGTATCTCCATCTTCAACATTTTCTTTTTCAATAACTTCACTTGTTGTGTAATTTCGTTCAACTGCATATGACAAAGGAAGCCCAGTTTTGGTTCTCACCAACATGTATGCCTATGAATTATCGCCTTGTGTTGACTGATTTGTTTCGCTCAACACTAACGGCTCATCAACACCTCTTTGTTCTTCATCTTCAGGATTCTTCGGCAGCTCAACACCTTTACCTTTTTCACCTGTAGGTATCTCTTCTTCTGCAGGATTATGTTGTGTCTCATAAACAACTATCTGTTCTTCATCTTCACGGGTTTTTTCAAGTATTTTATGTGCATCTTTTTTGCAACTTGATTGGATTTCCTGTATAGATCATGAAGTTCTTTAATCATTTTTTCGTTGTGCTCACTGGGTATTTTATCTTGCAGAAGTTTTGGAGTATTTTCACTTGCAAGAATGACAGATAGAACTGCACAAGGATAAAAAGAAAATGATATTAGCTATTTTTTTAGAAAGCAAGTACACAAGTGAAAAAATATATTTTTTGAAACAAACCACTTACATTTGTGTATTTTTTCAGGTGTACTTTTTGTTGCTGCTACATCAGTTACTCTTGTTCCAGCTTCAGCTTCAGGTACATCTTCAGGTTTATCTTCCTGCACATACCATGTGCAAGGATAAAAACATGCATATTCCATTTGTAACCAAAAGTTACACATGTATTTTTAAATGTGTAATCTGAAGTTACACATGTATATAAAAACAAGCTTCCAGATCTATTTCATAGGTAATAATTTTTAGAAAGTAAGTACACCTTGTGTAAAATTTACCAGATCTATTTCTTTTGATAACAAAACCAAGATTTCAACATGCCAATTTAACGTTCTATTGTTATTTTTTAAGGTTTTTTAGTACTTACAAATGCTGGTTGAGTCACATCTTCGTTTGCTTTAAGTTCGATTGTTGCGTTAACCAATCCTTCTCCTGGTTTAGTTTGATGGTCGATCTTCATTGCTTCTTTAGCCACGCCTACTCCAGCTATCAACACTTCTTTGATGATTGGTACAATGCTTCCTTATTCAAGAGATAATTATGTCTCTAAATTAGTAAGATCAATGTTGGCATCAAAAGTTTCTAGTGTTTGGTCATCTACTTGTTGCATTGGAGTATCGTTTTAGCAAGATCAACTGCTGGCACAGTTTCACTGTTATTTTCTTGCTGATTTTATGGGCTCAGAATCTTCGTAAGGGTCATCAACACTAGTTGCTTTTATAATATCGCAACAGATAATATGGTGATTGAAATCTTGGGTGCTGCTAATGTCACTCTTTGACATTGCTTGCCTAGCAATCTTTCTGACTTCAACCAACTTTGCTTCATATGCTTCATGTAGCTTACCAAGCCTTTCAATCTCAATCCTAGCATCTTTCAACCATATTGGGATCTCTAATTTTCTTGGCACCCTTGTTGATATTCCCAACCCCCATTCAATTTGGGAAAGTTCCTCCATGAAACTTGATGTGGGCTGCATATTATGGATATGCATATTTTTTCTCTCTGCATGAAAAATGCATCTGTAACTGTGTCTTACAGATGCCAAAATGTATGTATATCTTCTATGTAAACAAGCAAAAATACATGTGTAACTGGTTTTTACAAATGCTAAAATGCGTATTCAACTTCTATCAACCAGGAACACTAATAGACATTATAACTACCAAAATAACTCAAGTATTCGGAAAGTAGTGTTAAAATCTTACAGAAAATTGTGACATGTCTATTTTGTATATGAATCTGATATTTCGTATACGTCCCACCTTCCGACCTTTGGGAAGTCTGCTTCTCTATTTTGAATTTTTTGGATTGTGCCATTTTCTGTATACTCAGCGAGCAAAATATGCAACCAATAATTTAATTAGACGATCAGCACAACTACCAAAATGAAAATATTATACATGCAACAAACAGAACTACTTATAATACTTACTAAGTGATATGGTACACAACCTTTAAAATTTGCTACGTTTTCAGTGTTTAGAATATCATTAAACAAGTGGTCATGAATCATGTCAGGCCATGAAACCTTCTTCACGATTTCAACGGTCTCAACAAGACCAAGATATTTAAGATTTATTGAACTAGCATTGATATCACCAAAAAATAACACACATCAGAAATAAAAACTTATCAAACACATTAATTGTTCATTATCACCTCTTGTTGGTTCTTTTATTGTCATCACTTGTTTTATCGCTTCTGAAATTGACGTCTCATCCACCTTCCCTTTATTTTAGTGTTGTAAAAATACTTGTTATACAACAGGGTATCATCTATTTTCTTACCTTTCTGGTTATTATCTTGTCACCATTTCTACCTCCAACCCTCTTCATAGTAAGATGGCAACATATTTTTTAGGAGTAGACTCTAGGATTTTATCACCTAATTTGAAGGTATTTGGACTAGGACTCTCACGATCAAAGCACGTTAAGAGCTTTGCAACCCCGTATTTATTTGTGTTGATCTTTTTTTGCGACTCTTTATTATTTAATATTCTAAAACATCAAAAAGAGATTTCCATAAGGGGCTTCTTCTCTTAGTAACTTTTCTGCTCCTTCGGACATCCCAATTGGCTTTATCTCTTTTACCAAATCTAGGATGACATTAAAGGATGACCTTAGTTTACATGTTCACATAACAAAACAATATGATCAATATGTTGTGTACTTATTAAATCAGGTTATAAAGGATTTGTAGCTCCTAAGTACACAATATGGATCATACTGTTATGTAATGTGTAACTTTATTTTACAAATGCATGTGAATGTGTAACTTCCAATTACACAACCACTGGAAACTATCATCCATGAAACAAACTGAATATGTAACTCCATTTTACATATGCCTAGTTTGAATGTGTAACTTCAAAATACACAACCACACTATCATCCATGTAACAAACTAAACTGGACGTTCCCAAAATGGGTACTATCAGGTCGGGTGAATTCGATAATAGACGTCCTCGAAAGATATGAAAGATCTCCCTCCAAGCCGTACATACGACTTTCATCGTATGAATGTGTAACTTCAAATTACACAACCACTATAAACTATTATCCATGAAACAAACTAAATGATTTCCACAAGATATATACCCAAACTTTAATTTAGATGAAATAAACTACATGAGTTCCTTTTGAATAACCTGAACTTCAACTGCATGTTAAACTAGATGAATCCTTACTCTAATCAATCCCATGACTGCTATTTTCTGACTGTAAAAAACATTGTTTAGCATCACAATCACAACCACTAACTTTGTAATATGTCTCAGGATTTTTCACGTGATGTTAGATGTCTAGTTCAATTTTTTACAACTATCACCACAACTCAAGGACATTTGGTTACCAAATCAAATTTCTGATTCATATCTAAAACAATGTCTCATATTACCAAACAAGTACCACATCTACTATAACCAGCACCACCAAAATTTAAGATAGTCATCTGCTAAAAATAACAAGAACATCAATTAATCAACTATTAAACATGCAGTAGCAGATTCACTAAGAACATAAATTAATTAAAAAATAAATGAAAGAAACCCTAGATCAACAATTTTATATAGAATCAACATGCAGTATCAGACTCACGAAGAACATCGATTAATCAAAAAAATAAATATGAAACCGTAGATATACAATTTTAGCATCAGAATCAACATGGATGATCAGAATCACGAAGAATAAGAACATCGATGAATAAGACACCATAGAACATCATTAAAATCAAAGAGAATGTACATGATAATACCGGATCTTCTTTGGTTTCTTCTCGCCTTTTCCCTTTGATATTTGTTTGTATTTTTTTATCAGTTTTCAATAGTTTTGGTAATGGTTTTTATCTGATTTTCCGGATTTGCAGTTATAATCAGTTATTGATTTTGTATTTTCAATTGGTTGTTGATTTGATTTCGGTTATCGTATCAGTTGAAGCAGTTTTTAAATTTTCTAGGGTTTTATTTTTTTTCGGTTTGTTTCAGGTGAGATCGAGATCTGGTTTCTCTCTCCTGGGAAATAATGTTGTCTGTGTAAGAGAAAAGGTATGTGAGGATAAATATATAGTAAGGGTAATTTAGTCTTTTTAACTTTAAAAATATTTTTAATTCGGGTCCTGGTTATAAAACTCTTTTAATTAAGGGCTTGATATTATAGGTAACCCATGAATGAGACCTTAGCCTAATTTTCCTTTTTAAAAATCAACTCGCGTCTAATCCGTTTAGAAGCAGATTGGGTGTCCACCCGCCAAAGCGTGGATTAGGTTGGTTGAAATCCGTAGATTTGGATGTTTTACCCACCCCTAGTATGAGAGACAACCCAACCCCAAAAGCATAATGGGCTTATTTTCCATTTTCAGATCCGTTCAAGGCACTCGAGGCACATAAACCTATAAAAGTATGGCTTATCTCAGCCGTTAAGGTTACACGAGTAATAACCCTAGGATGCCTAGGGTTTTTGATACTAGCTAATCCTATAGCTTCCTCTTCACAGGTTTATTTCCTCCTCTTATTTCTTTGTGGAGTCGCCTAATAAACAGAAGGGAGAAGATTGTTCCAGACCGCGATAGAAAGAGCGGTGGGAGAAAATGGTGCAAAGATTAACTTACCGCTCCAGGCATAGTTATGCCACCAAGTCCAACCAGAACAGGGTTGTCAAACTCCCTGGTATATTCATCTTCTTCTTCTTCCTCTTCTGGTTAAATCTTGGTTATCTTTTAATCTTATGTAAACCCTAGTGTTTCTTTTGTGGGTTTCAATTGTTGGTATATATATTCATATTATTTGTATATTTATGTTTTTATTTTATTGGTAATAAAGGTGGAAAGAACATACTCCAGAGGACCCAGAAGAAGGCTAAAGGACCTGTGTGCCCTGTTACCGGAAAGAGAATTCAAGGGGTAATCTTCTCTCTCTACTAACATATTGTATGTATCAGATCCGCATCTACTTGTTTTATCTTAATTTCAGCTGGTTTATTTCTGTGTGTTACCCTTCAATTCTACATAAGGGTATGTATATGTATTCCTAGGGTTTTATCTTTCACACTGGCATGTATATGTTAGTCTATTAAGTATGGATGGGTTAGGATTTAGAAAGTAACTATTTTACCATATCTAATTGAAAAGCCCGTTGTCTGTGTTTTGACTCTAAATATTGCCAGTTTAATAAACTTTGAAATCTTAGCCTGATGAAATACCAAGCAATCTACTTTAAAGTAGAGATAAAGTAGTAGTCAAACACTAAATATATGAGAGTAGGATGCAGAATGCATTTATTTGATTTCTGAAAATGCTTTAGCTTTCTAACAGAAATAGCTTAATGCTGTATTATCTTAAATGTATCTCATTGTCTACAATCTACTTTTTTTCTCTCCTCTCACGCGTTGTTCTTCTCTCTTAGTCTGCAGTATATGCTTCTTTTATATTACAAATGTGTGGACAGTACCTCTGACATGTGTTCTTCAGATAAATGTGTTTTTATCATACTATTATGACATCCTTCACACAGTTAAAATGTATTGGATAAGTGCATTAAAATCTCTTAGTAATGCAGCGGTGGGCATCTTTCAGTACCTACTAGCCTGGTGTTGCAGCTTTAGATAATCGGCGTTAATGTCCTTCTCTTTATGTATGTGTAAATAATCTTGTATACTGCCTTATTCAGACAGCTTTTATCCAGCGCAGATCATGGTCTGGTAGTTAATGGCTGACATGTGTCTGATTCTTTCATTCTTCAGCTCTTAGGGTTCATTTCCCCCTTCTTAGCAGTTTACTGATCAACATCACAATCTTATAGTACAATACTTGATCACTATAGCTATTCTTTCAATCTTCAGCTCTTAGGGTCCATTTTTCCTTTCTTAGCAGTTTACTGATCAACATCACACTTGTTGACTATAGCTAATATGGTGTATGCTGATCAACCTTTACTTTGGGTCAGATACCTCACCTAAGACCTGCTGAGTACAAGAGGTCCAGATTATCTAGAAACAGGAGAATTGTGAACCGTGCCTACGGTGGAGTATTGTCTGGAAGTGCAGTCAGAGAGAGGTATGTTCTATGGTTCCATATGTGATTGATGACAGCCATTTTGAGTTACTCGATGTTTTTTCTCTGGATGTTTCCTTGTTCTGTCATGTGTTTTATATTTACTGAACTGTTGTTTTTCTTTTTGTTTGTAGGATCATCCGTGCTTTCTTGGTTGAGGAGCAGAAAATTGTCAAGAAGGTACTGAAGATCCAGAAGGCCAAGGAGAAGACGTCCACAAAAGCCTAGATTGAGAGAGAAGCAAAAGCTTTTGGGTTTTGGTTGAGTAAGCTCAGAAGAAATTTTGACTTTGTGAAAATGACTTAAATATGGCAAATTTCTTATGGTAAACAAGTATTTTTAGTCTATCTCTGAATTTGGAAAGTCTCGTCTCTGAGTTTTTTTAGACTATTTTTGGTAGTAGCTTTTTGTATTATCATTGATGACATCCATAATTAGGCCCTTGTTCCTCATCATTTGTTCAATGTTGGCACCTTTGATTATGTTAATCTAGTCTTTTGAGTGTTAAGTTATTGCATGAAATCTCTTGGAGAGGTTTTGTAAATAGTTGGACTGAAATGTTGATGTCAGGGTGGCACTCTTGTCAACTGAGCTCAAGTTTTCCAGTCTGAGATCACATTCTTAGTTGCTAGTCCCGATAGTTCCAGGCTTAGACAATGCACTTATGAATTAAAGGTGTATGTGTATGTAGGTTTAGTTTAGTACTACCTCCATTTCTAGAAAAGAGATACTATCACCTTTTCATTTTAGCCTAAAAATAGGGCAAATTGAAAAAGTGATAGTCTCTTTTGAGAAACGGAGGGAGTAATAGTTTACTACTCTTGAGTCTGTATGGGACATAAGTAATAGTTTTTTGTGATTCACTATTTTTTTGTCAGAGGAAGATCATATGGCTTTTATTTAGCTCTGCAAGTATGTATCTTTGAGGAGAATTCATGGTCTTTGTCTCACCTTTGCCGGAATCAGCTGAGAAGTGTGTCCCGGGAAGTATCTTGGTGATCCCCCTTATGTGGCTCCATTTAGTCTGGTGAGATTTTTTAATCAAACCAGCAGTCTTACCTATTTAACCTAAACCAACATTCACCTTACCCCTAAAACAATATTGCACCAGGATCACCTCTATAGTCTGGAATAGACCAGTCAGTAGCTCCCTGTGATCCCCAGAGGGATGTGATTCCCTTATCTGTTGTTTGGCTACATCATGGTTAGGGATTAGGAATATTAATTTTTTTGTTACGACTTTAAATTTTTATTTGGTATAACCATGAATTAATTTTTTTATCACACCTTTTTGTATATTTTAAATTAGAAAAATAAATAAATAAAAGAAACTGAAAGTTGAGAAAGTAAAACATAACCCTAAACTTTTTTTGCTTATATAATTATTAGAGAAAGTAGGAAATATATACTGATATTTATAAGGATTAATTGATGTTTGATATTTAGGTTTTGTCTAGGTTTAGACTTTGGTCTAACATTTATCCAATGTTAGAGTTTAGTATCTAGATTGGACGTTGCCTTACATTGACTAGGTTAAGTTTAAACTTCTTTTTAATAATTATTAAAAATATATATATATAATCTAATTAATAGATGAGTTTATATTTATACCATTTAAGCATAGAATCTCATTACACTCAAACTCAAAATCAATGAAAAACCTGTGGTGATTCAGTCGAGATTTGTTTGTATTTTCAAGCCATTTCAATCTCCTTCTCTGCATATCTTTTATACAATTTAGACAACTCAACATTTAAATTATTTCAAATAATCAAAACATACACAACCATCCACCATTCTTGGCTAACGGAGCTTCCTCTTCTTTCTCAATTTGAATGGCAGTAAACGCCACCATATTGCATGTTTTGTCTCGGAAACCTACTACTAGCGACTCTAACTCGAGCTCAGTTCAACTGCAATACTTGAACTCCTTCCCTCTATCTCTCCCAAATATCAACTGCAATACTTGAACTCCCAGCACCATTAGAATCAATTTTCACAAAATTATCAGAACCCTAATCCCAAATTATGGAAATTTTGACATTTATACAAATCCCAAATACTGACGCCTATTGATCACACCAACCTCAATCAGAGTAACCAAAAACCCATTAATGGCAGCAACAACATAGATCTCAAAACCTAATTTCTATTCAATTTGGGGAAGAACACCGAAAACCTTAATTCTTGATTCTTCAACAAATCATCTTTCAAACTTTAATTAAATCACAACCCATGCTTCTTCATCTTTCAATAACTCAATTCTCTTCTCAATTTAATAAAATCTTAAATCAGTTTGAGACCCTAACTTTGATTCATCATCAATTCACGATTCTTTCTGCAATTGAATCTTCCAATTAGAACAACTATCTTATTTTCCATCTTATGATCTTAAAACTCCTCTTTAATTACTCAATTTCATCTCCACCATCAATCATAGAAAACCTAACTTCTCATCTTCTCTACTTCATAATTTCTTCTTCGCTTGCTTTACTAACATCACTTACCACTACCAGCAACACATCCTTATTCTTTCCCTTCTATGCTCGATCTTAAAATCTCTATTTTAGTTTCTTAATTTCATCAAGAGATGAGGAACAGAAGGAAGAGGAGAAGCTGAAGAAGAAAGAGGAGAAAAAAATTTAGAAAGGAGATCGATTCTCATTAGGTTTAGGTTTGGATAAGGGTTCTATTAAGGCACCCATGAGTTGGATATTGGCAGCTAATATAATTTTATTATCCTAGGCCCACTTTAGGGGTGTATTTGTAAACTCAGTATTTATATTTTACAAAATTAATTAAAATTTGGTCACAGACAGTCAACACAGATCAACGTCTGTTTCAGATACCAAGCCCTAACATTGAACAAATGTTAGACCAAATCCTAAACCTTGACAAAATCTGAGTACCAAACATCAATTAACCCTATCTATAATTACAATAAAAATATAAATAATATGAAATTTTGATATTAATATATCCGTAAAAACAATTTATTCCCCTTTAATAGGAATCCTAAACCCCCTATACCATGGGTTTTCTATTCCCCATTTTTAGGAAACCTAAAAGTAATGAGAATAGAACTCGTACGGTTATTATATTTTCCAAACAAAGGTATGAAATCATATTCTCAGGAATCTGATTCCATACCCATCAAACAAACATGCAGTATTATTGATCGCCCATTTAAGAAAGGGAACATTATTTAAACGTTCTCATTTTTTATTACTCAATGAGTACGCTTTTTTTTTCTTTTTTTTATAAGAATACCTAAGGATGAATCTTTTTTATTTATAGTCATGTATTTCACTATTTTGATCGTTGGTACAAGAGACCTATGTTGTTAAAGGCGTCCAAGGCGCAAAAGGCAAGAGTTACTACATTTTATTTATTTTTTTCTGATCGCCTCGGGCGCCTTAGGCGTGCCTAGGCGCGAGGCGAAGGGCTTGGCGCCTCGTCTCGTCTCGCCCCTCACATAACATATCAAGAGACTACATCATATATATCTTTTTTTTTTCTTCTTTCTGGGTCCTCTAAATCTATCTGGAATCACCTGACTCATCTAGATCTGACTCAATGTATTTGTATTTTGAGTCAAATCTAACTCAAAAGTATGTGAGTCAGTGGCTTGATCCCATGAGTCAGGAGCATTTTGTCCCCTGACTCAAGTAGGTCCGAGTCGGGGATTAAGTCTGACTCGGATAACGAGTCAGACCTGACTCAAATGAAGAAAAAAAACGGTCTAACATCTGATTCGGCCAAATTAGAGGCCGAGTCAAATTCAGATGGTGAGTCAGGAAAAAACAAATGTGCAATTGGTGTTTTCCCCCTGACTCAACAAACTTGATTAAATTTGATTCATCTGAACATTTATCACATCTGAATCTGACTTAATACATCCAATTCAAATATTATTAAATAGTACAATATGACTATAAATTATTACTAGATTTAAATCCGTGTTATGCATCTGGTATATTTAATTTTTCATGACAACATTGACATGTAATCCGTGCTACACACCAGGTTCGATTGAGAATTTTTAATTTGATGTGGCGGGTCTTCACCCGGCCCCGTCGTGATGCCATGTATATATATATATATTATTTATGACATATTTATAATATTTATTTATTTTTATATATTTTTCTAAATATGTATAATATTTTTTATAATATTTATTGGTATGAATATTTTTTTTTTAATATATTTTTACAAATAAGATGGGTGATCGCTACCGTTCACCAATTGTGGATTTAAACAATACTAAGGGTGGATAGTGTTTACCGTTGAATGATGAAGTGTTTTTTTCACCGTTCAACGTGGATGTATTATTGAATTAACCCTTTAAAAAGTTTTGATTTTAAAATCTTATCAGAAATAAGTCAAACGAATCAGGTATAAAGTTCTACCTGACTCCAATACCTCAGTGTCAGAGATATGAGCCGAGTGAAATCTTAATTCAGATAATGAAAAAATGAGAACAAACTATCGGACATTTGACTGGGCTGAATCACCGAGTCATTTCTTCAGCCGCTGATATGCAACTGCAGACCTTAATCGTGAAGACAGGCTTTGATTTAGACCTTTCTGTGTAAGCTCACTTGTTACAATGTAATCAAAGTATGGGAACACAGACTGAATCGTAGGCTTTCCTCAACATGGAAAAGGCGTGGAGGCTTTCAAAATCTACGGGCTTTCGAGAGACGAACCAAACCCGACTCATTAACTTTTGTCGAGCCTTATGTGCTAGTAGGCATAATGGTTTGGCTGATGAAGGTTATTTCTATCTGAAGTCAATACTAAAGACTATGAAATAGAACCAGGGCTTCGCCATTTCGCTTGTATAGTTGATGTACTTGGCAGGTCTGGGAGATTAAAACAGGCTGCAAACTTTACTAAACCTTCTGATGCAGCTTGTAGAATATATGAGCTTGGCAGCAAAAAGGGTTATTGAGTTGAAACCATCTAATAGAGGAGCTTATGTTTCACTATGAAACATCTACTGATGTAGGCCAGAGGAAAGCAGTCATGACTCATGGATATCAGAAGTCAGATGAAGATTGCCAGGGTGAGTGAATGAGGAACTTGGGTGGAGTTGTATGTGAATTTAATTAAATTGTTGCTTTCTGTATTGTACCAGTAAATTATTACAAGGATCCTTCAGAGTCCTTGTCTTTCTCCTTGTTATTGATATTAAAGAAAAACGAACATTATGTTTTAATCCACTTGATTCGACCTTGCACATTGGCTTTATGTTTGTGTGTTTACGTTTGATTGTCTCTCTAATATCACATAGAAGAATCCTGATTATTAATTTGAAATTTTAATCTATATTAACGTTCTAATATAAGAAATGAGGTTAGAACCTAGAAAACAGACTCGATCGACCCAAAACGTGGGTAGTTGGAATAAAGAAAAACTATACAGAAAAACTGTAGACAGAACGTTTCTCACATGAACTTCTCACTCTAGCTACTACAAAAGTACTTCACGTGTATAACAGTTTGATTAAATGTAGCACTTGTTTGTCGAGTAGCTCGTCGACATTTCACTTGGACAAGGGGGAGATTCCCACGGAAAATTGGCCTTCCATGCATCAGGCAGATCAAAGGGATACCCTACCGATCGAACAGTTCCCCACTGGTTGTTGCCTGTTGCTAAAGCATTTTGGTTACTCTTCCTCAAGCATGATTCTTCTTCTACTGTACCCATATTTCCCTGCATCTCCTGTGGTAAATTGGTGGAAAAACCATTACTACTCCTGTGTTCAATCCCACCAAAATCTATACTCTCTGAACTTTTACTAACATCTCCAAGTAAAGCAGGGGACAAGTTTAAAAGCAAAGAAGCAACATCAACCGAATACTTGGCGGGACCTGCCATATCAAGTGGAGGAAACGCGAACGCAGATAGAACTTGTCCATTTGAAATGGGAAGTTGGGTTGGTTTATAAACGGCTGGATTCATTGGTTTGTATGAATGAAACTCAGTAGGAGAAAAACTAGTGGAAGAAGTTGGTGTAAAATCCTTGTTTGAACAGTACTGTATGGCTGAAGATCTGCCTTGGTCAGTTGTGCACGAGATGTTCTCAGGACTGAACTGAGTGCAATTTGTTCCATAAGTAAGCACATCTGGTTGAGTCGTTTCAGGCACCGGCAAAACCCAAGAATGAGAAAGTGCTCTTTGTGCCATTGAATTAGTTTTCTTGAAGATTCTACATATAGCCCATGCATCCTGCAAAACCAAGACAAAACAATTCGTGGTCAGTTTTTTTTTCTTTCAATGTTAAAATCAAAAAGAAACCCAAAAATGTCTTCTTACATTTGGTGGTAAATTTTTATCGATGGGTCTCTTAAGTGCAGTCGAATCGGTCACTGAAGGTAGCCGAAACTCATGCATCATCCAGTCAGTTTTAATCCCTTTTGCAGCTCTACCTTTGTAAAAAACAAGGGACTTCTTTAAGCCAATGCACTTGGAACCTTCAGAAGCGTAGATAGTCCTGTCAGTTCCAGTTGCTTTCCAAAACCCACCTCCGGTTACTCGATTCGGCCTCGTACTGTTTCTATACTTGCGGTCCCTTGGGCAGTAAAAATACCATTCTTTTTCTCCTGTAGTCGCCATTTCTTCTTGCAAAATTAGAAACAAAGTAAGTCATTGAGTTGATAAACAAAAATACTAGTGAAGAGAGTTGAGCAAGATAGAGGGTTTACTTGGAAGATCCCATGGATCATATTTGTAGATATCTAATTGCTTGATAAGCTCGATAGAAAGAGTACGTTGTTGTATCTTTCTCTTCAAATAAAACCCTACAAGCTCTTCATCAGTTGGATGAAATCGAAACCCGGGTATCATAACTTCATCTACCTTATTATTATTATCATAATCATGTTTCCTATCCATCTAAAGATAAACTAAAACACAATACAGAAGACTTCACATAAACCAGGAAGAGAACAGATTAGTGTGCAAGAAGAACTCTACAACTACAACAAGTAAAAATAACAACTATGCTAGAACAACCTAACAACCCTACAGCTCAAATATGTGAAACTGAAAACACATACTAAAATGGAAGCTGAATTCACACTCAATATATGGTTTTCCTGAGGGTGTTTTAATACCGAATGTTTAGCCGTCTTTCACGGATTAGCTTAAGTAAGAGAGTTTAAGAGAGTAAATACAACACCCAAGAAATCCAAGTCAAAGTAGTTAGAATTTTAATGGCAACTCTATTTTTCATAGAGGGATTGTTTAAGACATAATTGAATGATCTCAAGAGACTAAGAATTCAGCAAATCCTTGGGATTGTGAATACTGAACTGTATTCAGTATCTGTTTACACCCAATTCCATATACATACTCATTACATGAAGCTTCTATTCCTATCTTCTGTCGTTTCTCACCAAATCACGACAAACCAAGCTTCCCAAAGAAACACAAATTTGCATTTGTTTATACGTAAACGTGGGGTTCATGAGTTCCAATTTCCAAGTAACACAAAATTTTGAAAGATTCTTTAATCACTCTAGTTCTAGAGTATTAGACCCTTCTATTCGATTTTTGGCTTGACAGGTTGATAATGTTATTTTTATAGGAGTAGTATTATATTTGTGTCTCAAGATCCAAAAATTCAGTTTCTATTCTTTCTGATCAGAGCTTCTATTCCATCCTTCTTACCATAAGTTAGTAGTAAAATATATGTTAGACCTCTGACTTGTCAGGGTTCAGTAAATTCGTGAAACTAAATGGAGAATCTGAAATTTGTTTGTTTATTTTGATTATTATGCTAATTAACTTGAGCATTACTGCAGTTTCTTAATTGAATTTGACTTTTTGATTCAAATTGATTAGGGTAATGCCGTAATGGTGGTAATCGCTGATTCGCTGGTTTGGTCACTTAATTGCGTGTGCCAAGGGAAATATACCCATGAGTCATCATAATTCGATAATGATGGTCTGAAGTTCCACCTTTGATATGTCAAATTAACATTCTCTAAAGAAATATGCACGAAATGGAATTTATTTTCACTGACCAAAAGGCGTAGCCGAGTTTATCATCAGTATTACGATGAAGAATTTAACCACCATAAGCTCCATAAATACATAATTAACTAGATGACTACATAATTAATTAGATGACTGTGTAACGGTGGAGTTTAACTAAAGATTGGAGTTTTTATAACTCTATTTTTTAATTTTTTCAATTTTGTTGTTTATTTAAAATCATTGTAATCAATTGTGAGTAAATTACAGTTAGTTTATAGTGTAATTGAAAGATTTTGGCTCCAATTTGAAGAAATTTGAGTTTGAATTGAAGGAATTAGAAAATTAGTAAATCGAAATGGTTACTAAAAGTTTTTTGTAACCATTTCAGGACTTTTTACAACTATGTCAAACTCTTTTTTTTCATAATATCTTTTAAACTACATCATGTTTGAGTGAAGTTTTGAAGCCAAACAATAAGTTATGTATTTAATTTTATTATTTTCGTTTTAATTTAAAGAAATGTAGTCTAGATTTAGACATATTTTAAGAAAAGCGAGATTGAAATAGTTGCTATAAAGCGATTATATTTTAGTTTCCATTGTGAACATATAGAAGGACTTCCTTCGGTCATCCAATTAAATATGTAAATATATGGATAATTAGAAGATGTTGACAATATTTTGAATTTTTAAACAGTCAACTGGCAAGTGGGTGGAGCTGATGATGGCATTTGGGACCTGGAGTTGACAGCGGTGTAGAAATATGATAGAACTAGGAGTCTATCTATAAAAATATTGTTGTGGGTTTTTGAGGAGGATTTGAGTTTAGGTGAGCCATAGTCCGAACCTAGCTTCGTCTCCGATCATAAAGTTTTTTGAGCATCGGAAATATGAGTTTCCGCCTAAAAAAAGTCGTGTAGTTAGTAGGTGTATTTAGGTGGTTTTGAATTAGAAAAATACTTTCAACCTTTTTTTTAACATAACTTGGTATAAAATACCAAGATGTACAAACTTCCCATGCAAAAAACCCTCCCATATTATCTTTTATAAAGAAAAACCATTTTTATTAAAAATAAAACAAAAACCCATTTCCCTTAATAATAATTAAATTTAGATTTTAATTATTTTCAATATACCCGAATTTCCCTTCCTATATAATCTATAAGTTTTAAATGGAAACAAATCTAAAAACCAAATTTTCTCTAAAATTCGGATGAGAGAATTCTGCTAAGAATATATCTTCTCCAAATCTGATTATTTGAAGAACCGAAACATATCTTCTCCAAATTCGTCTAGGGTTTCATCAAAACATATCTTCTCCAAATCTGATTCCTGAAATTTAATTGAAGAATTGTGTTCGTTTTTGGTGTTGTTTAATTGAAGATATCTTCTTCAAATCAAATTGTGCTGTGTAAGTGAAGATTTTTGAGTTCGTTTTTGGTGCTGTTTAATTGAAGAACATAAATTCTAGCTTCGATTCATCTCAAACAGTTTCAAATCCATTGATTATTTGAAGAACCGAGTTCGTATTTGTTTAAGTGAAGAACAGAAACTCAGCTTCAGTTGTATTTCATCAGGTAAGTTTAATTTTCGATTTATTGATTTTGGTTTTTATTTGATTATCAAACTTTTGAAGAACCAAACTCAAAATTGTATTCGTTTCTGTTCAAGTGAAGATCAGGAACTGTAACTTCAAATTGTTTGTTTTTTGAAGATTCCTACTGTATTTTCAGTTTTTTCTTTCAATTTTGATCATATTCTCATTCGTTTCAAGATTTTGTATTAGTTCAATCATTCACCTGAAACTGAAATCCAACTTTCAAATGTTGTTGTTGGTGTTGTTGTTTATATTCACAAACAAGTGAAACTGTTTTTGGCTTCATACTTTTTCTTGTAGATTATTGGAATCCGAAATTGTTATGTTTTTGATGTTCTTAATCAATTTTTGTTGGTGTTGTTATTTATATTGACAATAGTGAAACTGTTTTTAGTTTCATATTTTTTTCCTGTATATTATTGGAATCAGAAATTGTTATGTTTTTGATGTTCTTATTCAAATTATTTTTGTTGATGTTGTTGTTTATATTCACATATAGTGAAACCGTTTTTGGTTTCATACTTTTTCCTGTATATTATTGAAACCAGAATTTGTTATGTTTTTGATGTTAATTTTCAATTTTTGTTGGTGTTGTTGTTTATATTCACATACAGTGAACCGTTTTTGGTTTCATACTTTTTCCTATATATTATTGGAATCAGAATTTTTTATGTTTTTTATGTTAATATTCAAATGTGTGTATCCTATAGCCATCATGGTTGATGAGATCAGAGTGAAGCTTATGAATCAAATGTGTGTACGTCGTGAGGAATGTGCAACATTATTGAAGTGGCGAGAAACTTTATTTCCAGAATTTGAAACTGAGCTGTACAACAACAAGATGCACGTCCGTGAATACAGTGTCACCAAGTCGTCGCAATATGTGTTTGAAGTTCATTCGACATTAACACAAAAGGTCGATTTGGAAAGAAGAACATGTTCTTGCAACCGCTGGCGCATCAACGGTTTTCCTTGTGCCCACGCTATCCGTTGTATCATGATAAATGAAGAAGACCCATATAAGTATGTTGAATTCTATTTTACAGTAAAGTTCTACCGTGAATCCTATGCAAGACCAATTAATCTTGTTCCCACAGTTCAACAGCCTATGATTGTGTCTCCAAAATCTCTTGTTCTTGGTCCTGATGCTCTACCACAACCTGGTCGTCCAAGGAAGAAGAAGAGAATTCCTAATACAGGTTCAGTTCCTAATAAGAAGATGAGAACTTGTGGTAGCTTTCATGTTTTGAGTGCCCATAACCGAAGGACATGCCCTGCGCGGCAGATGTGAATTCATTTTTGACAAACAATTCATCGACTTTTCGTTTTCATTTTTTGTTTAGACTACTATATGTTTTGATCTTCATATTTTTATTATTCTTTTTTCTATATTTTTTACAGTTAAAATTTCATTTTTCTCCAGGTCTTTCATGTTTTCTTATTTTTAGATTAAGTTTTTCAGAGTTACAGGCTTTTTATAATTTGTTGGAACCAAAATAGGTTTCATAGTTTTGTCACATGAAAGACCTGCAACTTAGGTTTTTTTATCTCTAAGTTGATGGAACCACTTTTGGTTTCATCGTTTTTTTTTTCATCTGGAATTAGATGAAACACCTCTAAGTTGATGGAACCCTTTCTGGTTTCATCGTTTTATTTCATCTGGAATAAGATGAAACAAAACAAACGATGGAACCCTTTTTGGTTTCATAGTTTTTTTTCTTATGGAATAAGATGAAACAAAAACAAATGATGAAACCTTTTTTGGTTTCATCGTTTTTTTCATCTGTAGTAAGATGAAATAAAAACAAATGATGAAACCCTTTTTGGTTTCATCGTTTTTTTTCATCTGTAATAAGATGAAACAAAAAATATTGATTAACATCTCTCAAAAATCATACTGTAATAAGATGAAACAAATCATGGAAAAGATTTTCATCCTTGATTAGGAGAAAAATATCACAACAAATTTTATAACTTAAGAGTAGTGATTGATGAAAAGACTGTTTCTTATCTACCCTCTGTGTACAAAATCATTGAATAAGATGTTTTACGGACAACCATTGTACTTTATCAGAAACTAATTGATTAAAATTGTTCTTAGTTTCAACCTCTCTTCCATGAACAGACAACCACCATGAGGTTTGACCATCCGTCTTCTTTTCTCTGCCACTTTAAGTTGCAACTTTGGACTCATAGTCTGCAACTTTGTCAAGGAGTATCTTGCATGCCAACTTTGGCCTCATATTTTGCACCTTTTGTTTTATGTGTTCTTCGGATGAAAAATTTCCTTTCAAAAGGCTCTTCATGTAATAGCAAACATGAAGTCCGCAATCATTCCTGAAATTAACAAAACAATATCTTTAAATTGAAAAAGACAAAAAAGGATTGAAATGAAGATATTACAAGTTCTTTTAAAAGTACTTACACATCTTGTAGACAACATAAAGGGGTGTTCAAAATAAATTCTTTTGTTTGACTTGACGGGTCTAGGCAGAGTTTTACAATACGATGAAACCAAATTTGGTTCCATCAAAACAGGCATTTATTAAAAAACACCAACACTGTTGGCCACAACCACACACAGAATAGTATGAAACCTGTTTTGGTTCCATCACAATACCCATTAAGTAAAAAAAACTCCAACAATGTTGGTCACAACCACACACAGAATAGTATGAAACATGTTTTGGTTCCATCACAATACCCATTAATTAAAAAAACACCAACACTGTTGGCTACAACTACACACAGAATAGTATGAAACCTGTTTTGGTTCCATCACAATACCCATTAAGTAAAAAAAACACCAACACTGTTGGCAACAACCACACACAAAATAGTATGAAACCTGTTTTGGTTCCATCACAATACCCATTAAGTAAAAAAAACACCAACACTGTTGGCCACAACCACACACAGAATATGATGAAACCTTTTTTGGTTTCATCACAATACCCATTAAGTAAAAAAATTTAGGTTAAAACAGATGAAACCTAAACCTTGCTACAAACAGATGAAACCTAGATGAAAATCAGTGAAACCTAGTTTCATAAAAATATATTAGACATTAAGTAAAAAAATTAGGTTAAAACAGATGAAACCTAAACCTTGCTACAAACAGATGAAACCTAGATGAAAATCAGTGAAACCTAGTTTCAGAAAAATGTAACTGAAACCTAACTATGAAACCGGTAATTTCGAAAGAGATGAAACCTTACTAACCAAATACATCGATGAAACCAAAATCGCGAAACTAAAAATTATAAACATGCAGAATATGATGAAACCTTATTAACCAAATGCATTTTGATTTTCAACCATAAAAAATCACAGAGTATGATGAAACCATAAACTTCGATTTACATTTTGTAGATTCTTGTTTCTTAACTGTTTTATTGAGTTTTTTCTTCATCTTTTTGTCTTGATTCTTCACCATTTTTAACGATCTTGAATAGCAACTTCAGGTAGATGATGATTAGTTAAAAGTAGAAGACTCAATTCTACTGATGATGATCAACAGCCGTTTTAGAATCAGAATTAGGTTGATGACGACTCAATTCTACTGATGATGATGATTTATGTGATGATTTGTGTTTCAGGTAGTTTAATGTGATGGTTGTTGATATGGATGATGATGACGATGATTTGGTTTCAGGATTTTTTTGTGAAGATTTTGAATCTGACGAACGGTTTGATTTTGGAAGTTGTAAAAGATAGAAGTTAAGAGGGAAATAATGAGTTCCGTCAATTTTGGGCGTTAATGAAGTTGGGCGTGAGAAAAAACTGATCTTGGGCGTGAGCATTTAATGAAGTTGGGCTGAATTATTAGCGAGGGTAATATGGACAGTTGGATTGTAATGTGTTTTTCGTGTCAAATTTGTTTTGTTGGTTTTTATGTAGTTGGATAGTGACACCTTTGGGCTTATAACCCATGACCTGTTTTTTTAAAGCATAAAATATTCTTAACTGATTCTAGGGATTTTCCATTTTTTCGAATCAGTTTTTTGCTTTTCTTGGTTAAAAATAGTAATATTTCATGTTTCGTCTGAAACATTCAAAAGGCAAATCCAAGCTACGAATTATATTTGTCATCCCAATTTTTCGTATATTCAAAACCCAAATCCTGTCTACTAACTATAATAACTCTCATCCATTTCTTGCATATTTTTTGGATGAATGATGGATTTATCTCGGATGATCCGGTAGTCAGACTCATAACCCACTATGAGCATTTAGATTATAATTATCGAATGTATTTGTAGTTGAATAAAATCTAACTACTATATCTAACCATTCAGTCTAAAATAAAAATCATAAATAAATAAAACCAAAAACATGTTAATAGTAGTATATAAAGATATACATGGTGGTATGATTACCTATGTCTACGGGGTGAAATTATTGATATTATTCGAAATGGATTGAACATACAAAAGGAACAAACTTAAGCTCACAATGAACTCTTCATTTAAATCTTTCTTACTTGCTACCGCTTTTCTCTCTCCAAATATCACTTGCCTTCTCTTATGAGTTAGCCTATTATTTATAGACAAAGGTAACATACAACTAAAATTCGGTGTTGGAGACTTGTATCTGAGTTGTTATAGTTGATTCGGGAGAGTGTCCCGAATCTCATGATATCATGCCCCGAATCTTCTAAGGTTCTCTTGATATGGTGGTCTTCATTTTGTTTTGTACATGACCCGAAATGATCGGGGTGGCTTCTTGATCCTTCTTTAGTCACGACCCGAAGAATGAACGTCGATACTTGTCAGGTGCATTAAATGCTTCTGATCACATCACGCATGCTCTGTAAGCTTATTTAATGCTCTGTCTCCTCTTTCAAACTTGACCGTTGATTTTTTATTTTACTTTCCATGTGTCCCTGTTGTAGATTGAAGTGGTAGATATCTCTTTTACCGTGCGAGACCAAGACGATATTTCCAGTGTTTCTTTCTTATCTTAGTATCATGACCCCTCTGTCTAAGATGTCTACACCTGTCCTAAGATATTTATCCACTACATTTTGCCCCTTTCTTTCCATCTGAACCAAGGGTACGATGAGAAGAAACGTTTTACTTTTCCTTTAACCGCCTTTACGTCCCTTGGTAACCGCCACGCGTTCCACCTTCTCTTCATTTTAAACCCATTATCTTCAAGCGTCGGTTCACTTTTACCCTCTACCTCTTTCCTTAAATAAGAGAATAAACCTAATTCCCTCATTTACTTCTTCTTCAACATTCTCTGCAACTTCAACCTCTTCATTTTCTCCGTTATTCAATTTCTCTGACATTCCATCTTAACTCTCTCCTCATCTTTTCTTCTGGATCACCACTGTTATTGTTGAAGTTGTCTTCTCTGCTTATCATCTCGGCCGTATTCACTATCAAAATCGTCATCAGAATCAAGATTAGGATCAGGATTTCAATTAATCAAATGGCAGAATAACCCTCATCAAGTCATCCTCGCTCTTCTTCCGGCAAAAAGTATGTATCCTTTTCCGATGCAGATTTTCATGCTTTTGATGTTTTATTTCCAGCCATTGATCTCTCTTATAATGCTCGTGATGAACACTGTTGTATTTTCTCTGATTATCATCTATGCTTTGACGATCTCGATTTTTATGATCTTAACACTTTCTTTTTTGATTAAATATGAGATGTTTAAGACCACATGAGGGACTCAGGACTTCTGGACAGGAAAAAAA
This sequence comes from Papaver californicum, assembly GCA_023531435.1. Classification (NCBI taxonomy): domain Eukaryota; kingdom Viridiplantae; phylum Streptophyta; class Magnoliopsida; order Ranunculales; family Papaveraceae; genus Papaver; species Papaver californicum. Next base: position 5,910,047 of record JAJJMC010010016.1, on the reverse strand, counting down.
CCCTAACCCGAGGCAAATCTTAAGGAGATGAACTCGACCCGAGATGCCGTCAGTTGAGGAAGAAATCCGCCCGGTTCGACTAGCCAATGTGCAGATTCGTGAGGTAACGGCCGAGGGAGAATATCCATCTGATGGTATATCCTCTACGGATAGTGATAAAGAGAAAGCACAGAGAAGGGCTCACCAGGAAGAACACAGGATAATGACTAAAGAAACACGAAGAGAAGCGAATGAGGTAAAAACAGAGGGACAACGTCAAATTGTGATGGGGAAAAGACAACTGGAAGAAGGAGACAATGTCCCGAGGAAAGACAACCTATTTATCCATGAAAGCACGGACGCTACTCTGGCAAGGATCTTAGCAAATCAGCAAAAACAGGAAGAAATGGTTAGAGCATTGGAACGAAGGAATCTCTTACTGAAGCAAGAGAATAACTTAATTCGTGAACGGTGAATGAGGAAAAGAAGTTTACCAAGAGAATATCCAAGGGAGGGGTCTAGCGATAATACACGTTCGGCAACTGGAGGCTTGAATCGGGCAGCACCAAGCATGAGTAGAACCCCAGAACCCGCTTCCCCCATACATCTAAGCCCAGAACCGGAGACACGACCCCGAAGATACTAGGGACCCAGAGAAGATTCTACTTCTGAGGAGGATCACATGCAGGAGAATCGAAGGCGTCCTAAAAGTATGTCGGAAAAGGTAAAGAATCTGGAAGCAATGATCAAAAAGATGGTGGGCAAAGGAGACGATAACAAGCTGGCAGAAGTAATGACGAAAGCTGAAAAGAGGTCATTCACTAGGAGATTGGCGATGGCTGAGTTCCCCAAAGTGCACTCTCCCGACCTTTGTGTCGAGATTCGATGGAAAAGGCGATGCAGTGGAGCATATTAAAATGTATAACATGTCTCTTATGCAGTGGAGGCATAACGACACGGTGATGTGTAAATTATTCTCAGCAAGCTTGGACGGAGAAGCAATGACCTGGTTCTACTCGCTTTTCCATGGATCAATCAGGACCTTTGAGGAGCTGACTGAAATATTTTTTAAGACTTATATGCACAACAACATAGCCATACCTCGGGTGAACAAATTGTTTACTCTGGCCAGAGGACTCAAAGAATCGATCGGTCACTTACAGACAGATGGAGAAAACTATGCACTGAAATTGGAAAGGTACCAGTGGATCAACAAATTTTGGGATTTGAAAATGCCTTAGGAAAAAAGTACCCAATCTATGTGGCCATCTACAATGAAAATCCTCAGACTCTGAAGGACATCAGGAAACTCCAAGAGCATTACATTGCTCTCGAAGAAATCCAGGGAGGAGTGTAGGAAATTCAAGTTCAGCAAGCTACAAAGGTGGAAGAATCATCTCGATATACAAAGGTCATTCCCCATACAGAGTCGAGACGAGTCGAGAAAAGAGGAGAACGATACGATGGGGGCGCAAACCAGAAAATATGGGTCCTAAAAGGGAAGAAACCAAGATTCGAAGATAAAGTCTACGTGCCGTTGAACGCTCCCTTGGAAGAGATTTTTAAGGAGGTAGAAAAGCGGGGAGACATTAATTATCCCTCAAATAGACGTGTAAAGTTTGACATATCAAAAGTCCACCCCGACTATTGTGTTTACCACCATTATAAAGGACATTCAACCAACAACTGCCGATACGTGAAGGAGATTGTGAAGCACTTGATTCGAGATGGCTTTCTACAGAAATATGTGAGGACTCAACCTACACCAGCTGAGGTTCCAGTATACCAAGTAATAATTAAAAGAGACTCAAGAGTCCTACAATGCAACATAATTTCCCACTCAGCGATTCAAATTTTTCAGCTAGGAAGTGAAACCATGTCACAAATTCACAAGAGAGACAATTCGGGGAAGGAAATCTACATCGTGGCCAAGACTCTGCCAATGGAATCATGGATGATGCAGATGATATCCTTCTTTGCAAAAGATGTGCCACTAAATGAAGAAGCTCATGCGGATCCGTTGGTAATCACATTGATGATCGAAGAATGATGAGTAAAGAAAATATTGGTGGATAGGGGAAGCTCTGTGGAAGTCTTGTTCTACGACACTTCATAAGAATGAGCCTATTAGATGACACCCTCATCCCTTCTAATTATAACATTTATGGATTTAATGGATCAGTTACCAAACCCAAAGGCGAAGTAACACTAAGAGTTTCAGGAGGAGAATATCTCGATACCACTACTACTTTCTGTGTAGTAGACGTAGTTTCACCCTATGAAGCTATAATTTGGAGATAATGGATTGTAGGAATCAAAGGAGCGGCATTAGCATATCACCAACGACTAAGGTTCCTGACCCCAATGAGAGTAGCAAAAATTATAGGAGATCCGCAAGTCACAAAGTTTTGTATCCAAGTAGACATCCAGCAGAATAAGAAAAAGCGAGCCAGGAAAAGAAGAGAAAAGAACTGCATACAAGGAGAAAAACATTTGCAGGAGATAGAAGAAATATTGGTATTAGAATAGGAAAGTGGGGAAGAAGGCAAGAGTCGGGATGTATAGCAATTAAATCCTGCGACTCCTATCGAGGAACCCAAACATCACTTTACATCTCTAGAACCAACCCAAGATCTTAACATCGGGACGGAGAAATAGCCAAAAATAGTACATATGGTCGCTACTAGATTCGGAACAAGTCACCGATCTGAAAGTTTTGTTACAGAAATACATTGATGTGTTCGCATGGAGTATGGATGAAATTGAAGGGATTGATCCATAAGTTTGTTGTCATCACCTAAATATAGATCCAAAGTTCAAGCCCATTCGGCAAAACATGCGAAGAATCGCACCAGAGCTACATGCCTCAGTGGAAGCAGAGTTGAAGAAGATGTAATCCGCTGGAATCATCTGAAACGCACAGTACCTTGTATGGATCTCGAATATGATGATTGTACCAAAAAAGAATGGTGGGGTCCGAATCTGTATAGATTTTAGTGATTTTAACAAAGCATGCCCAAAGGACAACTTCCCACTCCTGAGTATAGATCAACTGGTTGACGCAATTAACAGTCACGAAGCGCTGACCCTTATGGATGGATACTCTGGATACAACCACATTCCATTGGCACTAGAAGATCAGTAACATACAACATTATTCACACTGAGAGGGCTCTGTTGCTACACAAAGATGCCTTTTGGGATGAAAACACAAGGTCAACGTATCAGAGGCTGGTGGAAGACATGTTTGAAACTTGGATTCACAAGACTATTGAAGTATATATAGATGACATGCTTGTCAAGAGAAAACCAGTCTTAAATCACGTATCTGACCTGAAAGGAAACTTTGACCAAATGAGAAAATACAAAATGAAAGTCAATCCGGCAAAGTGCACATTTTGGGTAACATATAGGAAATTCTTAGGTTACATAATTACCAAAAACGGTATTAAAGGAGACCCGGACAAGGTTCGTGTCGTGCATGATATGCTATCACCCACAACATTAAAAGAGGTTCAGAGGCTAAACGGATACCTAACGGCTTTAAGTCGGTTCATCTCCAGATCATCTGACAAATGCAAACTTTTCTTTAGTACTTTAAGAAAGAGAGATAAATTCAAGTGGACGGATGAGTGTGAGGAGGCATTCTAGAAGATTAAAGAGCATCTCGCGAAGCTGACAGTGTTGCAGAGGCCATATTCGGAGGAAGTCCTCACCCTATACCTAGGGGAAACTGCCTACGCTATCAGTGATGTGTTGGTCAGATGTGAAGGCAGAGAGGAGAAACCTATATATTTCATTAGCAAAACCATGCTTCCAGCAGAAAGAAATTACACCAAAATTGAACAGCTGATTCTGGCTTTGGCCTACGTGACACAAAAGCTAAGGAAGTACTTTCAAGCATACAGAATTCGGGTCCTGACCAAGTCTACAATCGAATCTAGATAACTCCTCCAGGTCAGGACGAATCTCAAAATAGGGAACTCAAATTAAATAATTCAACATCTTTTATGAAATGCGCACAACAATCAAGTCCCAGGTTATAGATGATTTCCTGGAAGATTTCCCTTTAGAAGAAGAAGAAGAGGTAGAAGACATCCCCGGCATGGAAGAAGACAATGGTGGATCAACAGGGCTCCTTGAAAGCTGCCACCCCCAGAGATGGGAAATATTCACAGACGGCTCATCTAATGATGATGGGTCTGGGCTAGGCATAGTATTTACAACACCTAAGGGTGTAAATGTAGTTCATTCTTTTAGGCTCGAGTTCAAAGCCAGCAACAATGTTACTGAGTATGGAGTTGTAATCCATGCTCTAAGACTCATTATAGAGCCACGGCTAACATAGGTAAGGCTCACCAGCAATTCTCAACTAGTTATACGCCAAATCAAAGGAGATTACCAGATTCTGGATCCATGCCTACAAAGTACTTAAAGCTAGCCCGACATTATATGAGTCAAATACCAAGCATCAAGCTACGACATGTTATAAGAGAAAACAACAGGCATGCTGACGCACTGGCATACATCGCATCAATGTTAAGAGATCCTACGGTGGAAGCAATTAGGGTCTGAAGAGTCTTCACACTATTAATAGCTGAAACAGACTATGACATGAAAACGATGGTTGTAATCGGCTCGGGACCATACGAATTGGGATACTAGAGAAAGCCTATCCACCGATACCTCGATTCTGGAGAGCTACCCGTGATCACTATTCAAGCAAACAAAATAAAGAGTAGTGCGGCTAACTATCAGCTTCGAGAAGGGATCTTATACAGACAGTCTTATTTAGGGCCACTGCTCAGATGCCTAGGCAAGGAACAGGGGCACCAGATCCTGGAAGAGTTGCATTATGGAGATGCTGGCAATCACAGTTCAGGGAGGAACCTAGCTTAAAGAGCAAAAACCATGGGTTGTTTTTGTCCTTACATGCATGAAGATGCAAAACACATGGAAAAAGTATGTGAAGAGTGTCAAAGATTTGGAAAGAAGATTCATGCACCGTCCACATCCTTAAACCCGGTGTTAAGCCCTTGGACATTTGTAAAATGGGGAGTAGACATTGAGGGACCACTTCATGAAGGAACACTACATAGAAAATACCTTATTGTGGCCACAAACTACTTTACCAAATGGGTGGAAGTGGCTACCTTAAAGCATATTCGGGACAAGGATGTCTTCAAATTTCTATTTGAGAACATTATTTGTCGATTCGGGATACCAGCTGTAATAGTATCGGGCAACGGGAAACAACTCCAAGGGACAAACATCGACCTACCGTTCAATACCTATCAAATCAGGAAAAGAAAATCCACACTTATATACCCACAGAGTAATAGCTAGGCAGAAATCACTAACAAAACCATAGTTGATAACTTGAAGAAGAAGTTGGATGGTCACTATGGAGACTGGTATGAAAAGCTACATAATGTTTTATGGGCCTACCGAACCACAAAGAGAGAAGATACGGGGCTATCACCTTTCATGCTCACATATGGAACTGAATCAATCATGCCTACATAAATAATGATCCCTACTACTAAAACTGAAGCATGGATGAAGAATCTCACCTCAGATCTAATACTTTCCAAGCTTTATAATCTAGAAGAGGCCCGAGAAATCGCCTTCCAGAAGATGGAAAATTACCAGAGGAGGCTTCAGAAAGAGTATAACAAGAAGGTGCTTCCCAGAGAGTTCCAGTCGGGACAGCTAGTGCTTAGGGAAATCCCCGAGTATGAAAGAGAGAAAGAAGGGAAAAAGCTAGCTCCTAGATGGGGAGGTCCATACACAATATTTTCTAAAGTGAGAGCGCATATAAGATATTCAAGCCCAACGGAGAAGAGATGGATCATCTTTGGAACATAAAGCATTTAAAGCAATATTATCCTTAAAAAGTAAAAAATGATACATAATGGATCATTTGTCATCAGGGAAAGACATGATTCTCCCCGAGGTGATCTGAGGGCTCTGGACTACGGGTCCAGAAGTCAAAGGGGCTACCCAGATACACATTATGGTAACCCCATGATATGCAATGGGTCATACGTCATCGGGGCAAGACACGATTCTCTCCGAGGTGACCTGAGGGTTATGGACTACGGGTCCAGAATCAAAGGGACCATCCAGAGACTAACATAGGTGGTCCCAAAAGATTGTCCTAGATGGTCAATCGAAAGAGAGAGGGATCCCTCCATGTAACAACAGATTATTCGAATTGGGCAATTGGTAAGTTCTAATGTAATCTGGACCCTAGGCTAAGATAGTTAGTGGACTTAACATATTCCATCACTAGGGATTAGTGATGATGAGATATCTGAATCGGTACATGGCATTGGGCCTGATGATCCTCCCTGTTATGGATATCGAATATTTGGCATAACCAAGTCATTAAGTGAACTTGACAGAATCATGAAGGATACGAAAAATGCAGTAGAAACTAAAGTGGGGTGAAACTAAAAGAAGGGAAGAGTGAAAGTGTAGCAAAGGAACCTCAACCATTAAGGTCAAAATGGTAACATAGCAACCTAGAATCAGCAAGTGTTTAAAATAGTGACACAACACCCCAAGAAAAAAAATTTAAACCAGAAACAGATAAAGATCAAGAAGAATGAGCTTAGGAGCAGAAGTGGTACGTTTGTCCTGAGCTCTGTCCTTCATTTCATCCAAGGAAGACTGCAACTTCCACTCTACTAGGCTCGTGACTTGGGCCTCAAAGGCCTTGTTAGCATCAGCTAGAGCCTGTTCCTTGTCCTTCCCATCCCGAGACAACAACTCCTTTAGATTCGAAATGTCAGCACCTAGAGATGCTTCAGATTGCTTCAACTTCGTCTCGGACACCTTTAAGGACTCCACCTCCTACTCTAGAGCTCCCACCTTCCCCTGAGCAGCTGAAGTTACCAAAAGAAAAAAGTTAGCACAAATAGGAAAGTAATAGCAAGAGACATAACTACAAGTCTAAAAATCAAAAACACCTTTTAAGGATTATATTGTAAGCCTAAGATTTTCCTCCGACTTACTGATTGTGGAATCGAGTTCACTGAACTTTAAATCCAAGTCATCATTTTTGGAACATTGACATATCTTCATATGGTTCTCAAAAACACCTTTCTGGCTGTCATAAGCAACCTGAATACTATCACGTTCTTCCCGAAGCAAGTATAACCGTCGAATCGTCTTCGCATGACGACTGGCATCCGCCTCATTATTTCTTAGCACAGCTTCGGCATTTTCTCTTCATCGGATCAAAGTCTCTCGATCGACATAGAGATCACGATTTAAAGTCTCCATATTGGTACATTTGATCTCGAGACGATTAATTGTCAAAAGTTGGTTATGGAAGGATTCACGAATCTGCTCAAGATCAGATTCCAACCTATCTATTTTGTTATCCTTGTTACTAATCCGTTGTTTCAAATTTAGATCACTACTTTTAAAAACCTTGATCTCCCCTATAAGCCTGATGTATTCATCTTTAGCTTCCAGTTCCGTACGTTCAATGACAGCTACAAGTAACAATCATGACTCAGGATTCAAGAAGCTACAACATTACTGGGGAAAGAGGAAGGAAGATTGAAGGAGAAAATACCTTGCTGATCAACGACCTGTTTTTGCAACTTCAGGATCTCAGCTTCTAAAGCCCGATTTCAACTAAGAACATTCTCATAGGCGGCACGACCTCAGCGTTGAACGTTTTATCCCTACAACAGCAAGTGAGATAAGGAAATAGCGGAGACACTACAAAGGCCAAAAGGAAATTAACTTTACTCACCAGGGTCAACAGAACAAAAAAGACATCCGAGGAAAGAGCAGGAACAACAACAAGCATGGCAGATGTGGAGAGGGATCCGGAAGATGAAGAACAGAGGGCACCGATTGAATTATAAGCATCTCCCGAGAAGGTCAAAGTAGATGAAGCAAAAGGCCTGAGAGCCAATGTATTCACCGTAGACTCATCTAAGATCAAACCATCATTTTCACCCTCTATAGCAGAGGGGTTCCCAGTAACAACTATGGTAGTCATCTCACCACTTTCAATCCCTTCTTCACCATCATCCATATCATCCACCAAGAAGTCATAATCACCCTTCTCGGGAAGTACCACTTCAACGTTGAGCTTCAACAGAGAATCCTCGGACTTCTTCTCACTACCAGCAAGTTCTGGGATGCCACCCCCAAACGTGAATCTTGGGGAAACAATGGAGGTTGGAATTCAACCATCTTCACGAAGCCATGCCCAACACCCCCTAGATTAGTCCCCTCATCACCACCTCCAGAGCCCGAACCTTCGTTAACTTCTGGACCCTGACCAACAATACCTTTCCCTTATCACCAAGAATTCTCTCACCACCAGTACCATCACCACTTTCACCATCAACGAACGAAACAATCTTATCTTTATTGTGAGGGCATAAATCCTACTCAACACGTGGCACAAGATTAGAGACGAAGCGACTTAGCATATATGGAATCATTAACTAGACATCATAGCTTAGTTTGTAAGCTAAGGGCTTTTAAGTAATTTTGCTTCTACTATTTTTACTACATAAAGAAAATGTATTAGGTTTTAGAAGGGACTGGCTTCCTTTTGTATGTTATCTTATCCACCACCACATTTTATATCTCAAGCTCTTTAGAGCCTCCATTCATGAAATTCATGTAAACATACTCAATCATAGTGAAACCAATCCCGTGGATGTAAATCGTATTGATCGAACCACGTAAAAACCTCACGTCTACTTTACATTCTAGCATTTAGTTCTTCAATTGTGATGTTTGATTATGTTCTTAGTTTTAGGATTGTTCTTGGGTGTGTTATGGGATTTCCCACAATTACATTTTGACGTTAGAAACAGGGATAAGTTATAAACCTGTTGAGTAACTTGTGGTTTAGTGAAAGATAATTAGATGCAAAAATTTAAAACAGTTCACTGAAGATAGTCATTGAGGATAGATCTGAGGATAAATCTGCTGGTTTAATAAGTTGGAGGGACAAATAGGGAATTTTTGTCTAAGGAGATACATTTCAGATAACAAATCTCATTAATCAAACTAAAAATTTCAGATAACAAGATGTGAAGAAGGGAAAGGGCGGCGAGAAATGGACCTGCTGCTGTATTCAAAAATTCTCCACCAGCAATTACGAAGTGATAAGAAATGGAGAAATAGTTCGGTCTCGTTGAAAACTTCATGGCCAAAGAGCAAAATCAGATCTTCGATGAAGGAATCAGTTTCGTTCGTAGAAAACATCAACCATCATTGGCTCGGGAGGATTAATCCAGTTGAAAAATCACATTCGGAAGCAACATAATTAGCGAAGCACTCTCGTCAAGGATCTTGTCAAGACCTCGCTGCGAAGAGGAGAAGGCGAAAAGACAGAGTTTTAAGTGAAAAATCAGATGAGGGTGGATCGAGTAGTTTGAACCAGTTTTCGAACCTGAGGCACGGCTGAAAGATGGCCGCAGCTGATGTAAGGCACAATGGTGAGAACCCATTTGAGTTTCAAGTGGTTTGCGAGAATAGGTTCAGTCGATTAATGAAGCAAGGGCGAGCTTGATTTCCTCATTAATTCGCATGAACAAGGAAGAGATTCCAGGAATGCATCACAGCTAAGCTCATTAGTACATATGTAGCGAAGATTTTGTGGATGAAGCCGAAAATAACTGCGAAGATTCTATGAGTTATATGATTCGCAGGATAAAACAAGATGAATCTGAACATTAGGCCAAATACAGCGAAGATTCTTTGTTAATGATCCATCGCCAACCATCTGCTCTATGTGATACGAAGTAGTTTTAGTATAAACCAGACTGTTGTTAATTTTCTTGCGAAGTTACTTTATGTAATAACAACACAACTAAATGAAATAAGGATCAACCACTTATCAGACAAAGATTAAGTAACTTGTTCTCAGAAGATACAAGACTTAGTCGCTTCACAATGAACCTTTTGAAACAAAATCCAAAATTTAAAGGAATATCCCTTCCGAAGTTATTGGCGAAGTAAGATAGTTCATGCCAAATCAACTTGTGGGGCAGAGAAAACCAATTTCTTGCGAAATAAATCTAGTTCCAGCGAAGTTATCGCTCGAACAAATCTAATCCAGATTGGGCGAGATCAAGTCAGTGTACTGGGACTTCATAAGCTATCATTACTTCACCATAATAGGCCAATTTCACGCGAAGAAATTACCTCCGAAGTTCAAACTTAGAACGCAGAACTTGCGAAGCTCAAAACCAACGAAGTTCAGTTCTTACCAAGTTCAAGTTCAGACCAAGTAGCTTGCGAAAATATTTGCGAAGTTCAAGTTCAGACCAAGCAACTTTTTGCGAGGTTCAATTCTGGCAAAGTTCAGTTCTTACGAACCGCAGTCTCAAAGCAAGAAAGTCAGTTTGCTAAGACCGCATAAGCTTCATTACTTCGTCACTACTTCGACATCATTACTTCGTCACTACTTCGAAACCGCCAGCAAATCTCCAGCGAATAAATTACGAAGGGGCATCAGCTAGCGAAGTAAACTTATTGCAAAGTGAAAAATAAGAGCAGGCAAACTTTGTTGCGAAGTAACTTCTCACGAAGTTCAAGCTTAAACAAGCGAATTTCTTGCGAACTTACTGCGAAGATCAGAATACGAACAAACCAAATAATTACGCTGGTGTCATATCAACTCACCCATTTCAAGATTAGGCATATGGGGAAGAATTAAAACACATAATGATCAAGATGAAGACAGCTCGACTACTTCAATTAGTAAGTACGCATGACTCTGGTGCAATATGAAAGACAAGGGTTTGTATTCCAAATCGCAGGAGGCTGAAAAGCTATAAAAAGGGTATAAGTTGCAGCATGGGCAACCAGTTTGTAGTAAAGAAGCTTGGGCATATCAAGTCAATTCACTGGAGCCTCAACTAGTTCGGTCAGGGCAATCACGACGGAACCACCATGAGCAACAATCTTGCGCCACAATAAATGGAGAGAGCCTTGTTTAAAAGTTTAGAGTAGCAAAGCACAGCGAAGGATGAGTGAATGCCACTTCAGTGAAGAACTAAGCTCCGGTAACCGTGTTAACAGCAAGAAAAGACGTGGGCGAAGAAATGATTCAGTCGCAGTGATAACGCCATTCAGTACACCAGCAATTCACTCTCTCAGCGAGCCAAGTATCATTCATTTAGAAAAGCTTTAATACCTAAATGTCATAACATGAGATAGTACAGGAAAAATTAGTAGACATAGATGGCTCTAATGAGATTTATATATGTTGATCTTAGATAGCGAACCAATTAAGCTGCTCTCTCCCACCTTGAGAGGCATGAGTTGAGATTGTCTTATTTTGATGATGAGTTCATACTGAATTTCACAAGATATATATAAATCTCACCTGATGCATATAGTTCTAATTCATAACTCTCGGCACCTTTAGGTCTACCTCACTTACTTAGTTAACATCTAGCATCTTGCATAGGAGTGTTCATCTGTAAATGGCAAATTATTAAGTATGCAGTAACACATCATTTATTATGGAGTAGCTTCATACATGAACTACTACTGGCGTGCTGACATAGCCGGAGCATAGTCACACATTTCCAGAATGATACATGTTTATATACTCATCATCAAGGATCACGAATATTATGCACATTTAGTAAAAATGTATTACTGTGAAATACTGTGCAGATTGTCGCCACGAATGCTTCATAAATATAGTAGCAATTGTTTATATACGTCGTTTAATATGAAACTGTTTAAGTACTAGAATTATATCATGAGCAAGGTAGATACAATAACATAATTGAAAAAAGTACTTATGTTTTTACAACTCCCACTCACTTGGATCATAAGTGGCAGGTACACAAGCTCGTCCTGGAACCGTGATTGATAAACAAATGATGTCAGAATGCCAAATTTGAACTGCCAGCGAAGGAAAGAACTCGAAGAGGCACATAGCTCTGTACCAAATAATTAAGAAATTGATGCCGCCTGCCGAGACTTATGCAACTTGGGCGACAGAAATAATTTATGTGCAAGACAAACAATGGACAAATGAACAAGAATTGAAACCTTACAGCTGCCACCATTCCTGAAGTCCCCGACAGAGCCAAGGATCAAAAGATATTAAATCCAAATGCCAGTTCGCTGCTGTATAGAATTCAGAATGCAAAATACTAAAGTTAGACTGATGTTATTGTTCAGATTTTATTTTGCAGGACTTCAGAAGCTGTATAAGCTATCGCCTCGAGGAATAGGAAACATGTGGGCACGCATTTTGGAGATTTGAAAGACTTATGACAATTAATGGTGCGAAGAGAAACTGATAACTTCAGCAATAATCAATCCTTCGCTACAACAATTCAACAGTACTTTGATGAATGACAATCATCTGCCAAATATGCAACAGAGAAATATTCGCCCGATTGAGGAAAATGGCAGCTAAGACCTCATTAGGAGGCAATTAAGACCTAAAGAAACCTACATTACAGGTTAGAACCTCATGTGATATGATTCGAGAGCCGCTTACAAGGCGAGGGCAGTCAAAACAAAAGACCTATTATTCGCCCAAGAGGCAAAAGGTAAATTATAAGACCTATGGCACATTATATGGTGAGGTTCTAATATCGTTCGTCTAAAAAGGTAAAAGGCACACAGATTAAGACCTACGAGGGGACGGTTAAGACCTCATTAGGAGTCCGATAAAACCTCGCCAAAGGCAAAGGCATTTACGACCTAAATTTCGCTGAATATTGTCGGGTTGTGGTTTATGCCTGGTCCCCAAGACACCCCTTCTAGGGTGTGGACCTCGTACAGTAAGTCAAATCGACGAAGGAATAAGGGGTCCACGAAAACAAACTGGTTGTTGCATAACGGGATGGGAAGAGCTAGGGAGTAGCTACCAGAAGTAAGCTTCCTTGAACTGGCGGCCAGGGGGAACATAAAGGGATGGCACTCTCCTTTAGGGAGATGAAGTAACCTGATAAGGCGAGGTTTGAGAGACTATTGCTCACGGGAGTATTTAGCTTACTTCGTCGACGAAGTAAATGACCATCAAGAATGCACTGCTTCGTATAAAGACAAAAATAAGACCTCACAAAGGCAAAATTAAAAAAATGAGATATCAATAAATAAATAAATAATGACCTAGTTATTGCTAGGAAAACTAGAAATTCGAATATTCTTTTGTGATTCATGTTACACCGCGAATATAACCTTATAAGCACTTCAGAGCATGATGAAAGTATAAAGATTGCATTTAAAGCTTCGGTGAAGTCGGGATATTACTCCATGCGAATACAAGCTAAATATCATTTACATTTTATTAAATTTATTATCTCCCTTCATGATTCTACCGTAAGTCCATATAGTCAAATAACTTATCTTTATAAATGTTTATTTCTTAAGGTTTTAACGATTGTGGCTTATCTTTATGAGTTGTAGGTACCCAAGAAAAAATAATTCATATTAAAATCTATATCGCTTCAAGGATTCTTATTCAAGATGAATACTTCTTATACTTCGAGGACGATACATCTTAGTTCGTATACTTCATACTTCTTATCAAGAATATTTTTTCAAGGTTTGATATTCCTTATACTTCGGATTTCTAGTACTTATTCATAGAAAGGATATCATCTAGTAAGAGCAGACGCCTCGATACTTCGGAGAAGAACTAAGGAAAATATCCAAACCAAAGCGTTCCCGAGGCATCACAGTACCTGCGAAGTTCATGAGGCAAAGCAAAATCCACTTCTCCAATTATCTCATGTTTATAATCAGCAGTCAAGAAGCATATGATCTGGATAACCGAAGCATCATTGCCTATGACCAATAAAGGCCCAACTTGCTTAAGCCCAGCGAAGTTTGTTGAATAATGAATCAGCCCAACAGAGTTTCAAAGTTCTTTACATTAGTAAAATAAAGCAGAGTGGAGCCATGTATTTTTACACCCGAACAACACCAAATCAAACTACAAGTCCAAATCGAAGTCGCTTCACCGCCACGCGTCTCGCCTCAGAAATTACTCTAGGATGGATTTTTTCTTAAGGATTTTTCTTCGAACAATACTCAAGAAAAAAGAGGCAAAATGTGAGGGCATAAATCCTACTCAACACGTGGCACAAGATTAGAGCCGAAGCGACTTATCAACTATGGAATCGTCTACACCTTAACTAGACATCATAACTTAGTTTGTAAGCTAAGGAATTTTATGTAATTTTGCTTCTACTCTCTCTACTACATAAAGAAAATGCATTAGGTTTTAAAGGGGGCTGGCTTCATTTTTTATGTTATCTTCTCCGCCACCACATTTTAGATCTCAAGCTCTTTAGAGCCTCCATTCATGGAATTCATGTAAACATACTCAATCATAGTGAAACTAAATCCCGTGGATGTAGATCGCACTGTTCGAACCACGTAAAAACCTCGCGTCTACTTTACATTCTAGCATTTAGTTCTTTAATGGTGATGTTTGATTATGTTCTTAGCTTTAGGATTGTTCTTGGGTGTGTTGTGGGATTTCCCGCAACTATATTTATCGCTACCTCACCACCAACAACAGAATCATTACCACTTCCATCAACATATTTAACACCAACAACAACATCAACTTGATCACTAGCAACAACTTGTTTTTCACTACCACCAACACCTCGTGAACCTCTCAAACATGACCATCCTCAGTATCCTCCTCATCATCATCCTCAATCACAACAGACCTAGCCCTCTATAAAACAAAAAGGATACGGGTCAGACACTGTTAAGGAAACAAATATATATACTTAAGAGGTCAAGGAATAAGTATGTGTTACCTTAACAGTATCATCTCCTCCTCGGAAAGCTCCACCCCTTTTTCGACTCGATTTAGAGACTGATTTGGAAGAATACAAAATAAACAAGAAAAGTCAGCAAGTATAAATTAGTCAACAAACAAAAGAGATAAAAGGAAAAAACATACCCTTTATGTATTCACCACCCAAGGTGCATAAGAAGCGTGGCCAGCAAAGTCCTCATGAGCGGGACGGTTCCCAAAGAGTAGGTTTCCACGGATGATCAGAGAAGTTTTGTCCCAGACGTGATCGTTGGTATGCCGCAAATGCTTGTTAGACGTCTGACCCATCTCTGGATCTTCATCAAACAACAACTTTTCGGTTTTTTTGAGAGGAGGGATGTGACGAGCCGACCCAAAGGATAGTCCAGCCAAGGGACCAGAAGAGGGGGTGCAGTCCTTATAAATGTCCAAGAAACTATGGACTGTGTACTTAGGAGCATCGACGGGATCATAAAGAGAATCGATACTCTTGCCCTTGCCTCGTCTCTCCTATTCATCCATGAACCAGTACCAATTACCGTTGTACTAGCCAAAAGCATGAGCCGGCTCGATTCGTGATAACACTTCATAGGCGAATGGCCTTGAAGGATTATAGAGAGGAAGCCTGAGCCCTGCCTCTATCTAACCCAAGGTGATAATGGTGGCACTATCCGAGTGAGGGAACTCAAGATTTTGAGCATGATCGAGGAGGCTACATTGGCCAGCCAGCAGCGATATATCAAAGGCTTGAAGAGCAAACTTGTGCTTGATAGTGGCACAAAGTTGTTGATCTGTCATCTCGACTCGAGAGGAAGATTTCTTATCAGGGTTTCAACAATCAAAAAAGAAAGTGTTAAGATCATAAAAATCGAGATCATCAAAGCATAGGTGATAATCAGAGAAAATACAGCAGAGTTCATCACGAGCATTATAAGAGAGATCAATGGCTGGAAATAAAGCATCAAAAACATGAAAATCTGCATCGGAAAAGGATAGATACTTTTTGCCGGAAGAAGAGCGAGGAGGACTTGATGAGGGTTATTCTGCCATTTGATTAATTGAAATCCTGATCCTAATCTTGATTCTGATGACGATTTTGATAGTGAATACGGCCGAGATGATAAGCAGAGAATACAACTTCAACAATAACAATGGTGATCCAGAAGAAAAGATGAGGAGAGAGTTAAGATGGAATGTCAGAGAAATTGAATAGCGGAGAAAAGGAAGAGGTTGAAGTTGCAGAGAATGTTGAAGAAGAAGTAAATGAGGGAATTAGGGTTTATTCTCTTATTTAAGGAAAGAGGTAGAGGGTAAAAGTGAACCGACGCTTGAAGATAATGGGTGAAAAATAAAGAGAAGGTGGAACGCGTGGCGGTTACCAAGGGACGTAGAGGCGGTTAAAGGAAAAGTAAAACGTTTCTTCTCATCGTACCCTTGGTTCAGATGGAAAGAAAGGGGCAAAATGTAGTGGATAAATATCTTAGGACAGGTGTAGACATCTTAGACAGAGGGGTCATGATACTAAGATAAGAAAGAAACACTGGAAATATCGTCTTGGTCTCGCACGGTAAAAGAGATATCTACCACTTCAATCTACAGCAGGGACACGTGGAAAGTAAAAGAAGAAATCGACGGTCAAGTTTGAAAGAGGAGACAGAGCATTAAATAAGCTTACAGAGCACGTGTGATGTGATCAGAAGCATTTAATGCCCTGACAAGTATCGACGTTCATTCTTCGGGTCGTGACTATAGAAGGATCAAGAAGCCACCTCCACCATTTAGGGTCATGTCCAGAACAAGGTGAAGACCACCATATCAAGAGAACTTTAGAAGATTCGGGACATGATATCATGAGATTCGGGATACTCTCCCGAATCAACTACAACAACTCAGATACAAGTGTCCAATACCGAGGTTTAGTTGTATGTTACCTTTGTCTATAATACTAGGCTAACTCATAAGAGAAGGCAACTGATGTTGGGAGAGAGAAAAGCGATAGCAAGCAAGAAAGATTAGAGTAAAGAGTTCATTGTGAACTTAACTTTGTTCCTTTTGTATGTTCAATCCCTTTCAAATAATGTCAATCATTTCACCCCATATACGTAGATAACCATACCGAACCACGTATATCTTTATGTGTTACTATTAACATATTCTTGGCTTTATTTGTTTATAATTCTTACTTTGGTGTGAATGGTTTGATCTAGTAGTTAGATTTTATTCAACTGTAATATTAATACATACTAAACGTGTCTGCTAAATTGAGAACAGAGAATGTACCTCCTTAGTCCTTATATCCGTGAAAGAAGATGAAATTTGATGAGTGAGTCAAAATATTTATCTTTGGGACTCCAAATTCAGTGAAGAAAAAAGCCCTGAATTTTAGCTCCCGTTTAAAAACTCTTCTCCTGCCTTTTGTCACGGGCTAAGATTTTAGACTAGACCGTGCGGCACTTGAACTCT